>JAPVEC010000033.1:0-174000 GCA_028984105.1 Lavandula angustifolia | reverse complement strand
GATGACAGATTTGGGCTTGCTACATTATTTTCTTGGTTTGGAAATCAAACAAGGAGAAGATGGTGTATTTGTTTTTCAAAGGAAGTATGCAGAAGATCTTCTCAAGCGTTTCAACATGACTAATTGCAATGCTGCAATTACTCCAATGAATATTAATGAGAAGTTGCAGCTTGAAGATGGTACAGAGAAAGCAGATGCAAGGAACTTTAGAAGTCTTGTTGGAGGTTTGATTTATTTAACACATACGAGGCCCGATATTTCTTTTGCTGTTGGTGTGGTTTCCAGATTTATGCATAATCCGACAAGACAACATTTTGGAGCTGCTAAAAGAGTTCTTCGCTATATAGCTGGAACTCAAGACTTAGGAATTTGGTATTCAAGTGCTGCTGGATTTATTGGTTATACTGACAGTGACTGGGCAGGATCCTTGGATGATAGGAGAAGCACTTCTGGTTTCATCTTCAATCTTGGATTAGGAGCAATAACATGGAGCTCGAAAAAGCAAGGAGTGACGACACTTTCGACATCCGAAGCTGAATATGTGGCTGCCACTTCTTCGGCATGTCAAGCAGTGTGGCTTAGAAGATTATTAGCTGACTTGGATAAGGAGCAGAAGGAGGCAATTGAGATTTTATGTGATAACAGATCAACCATTACAATCACAAAGAACCCGATTTTGCATGGAAGAACAAAGCACATTGACATTAAGTTTCATTTCATACGAGACTTGGTCACCAACGGTTTTATCTCCTTGAAGTTTTGCAACAGTCATGAACAACTAGCAGATATTTTTACCAAGTCATTGACGTCAGAAAAGCATATCAACTTCAGAATGCAGCTTGGAGTATGCAATTATGAATCAAGGGGGGATGTTGAGAGTAGTTTGATGATTCAAAATTGACAATTCATCCATATCTAGGCTTGGTCTTAAGTATTGTTTTTAATATTCCTATATTTATGCATTTGTGGGTAGTAGAACGTGCTAGAGTTGGTTGCTAGTTTTTCTCCTTTTCTATTAGAGTCTTTTTCCCGTTAAGTTCTCTTATTTAGTAGTCTATAAGTAGCTCTTCATATGCATGAATAAAGTATCAGTTTCCCAAATTCTTATTACGTATATTGCAATTATTTCTTCGTCTCTTGCTATTTGTTTTCTATCCCCAACAATTACGTCCCTATGACCGGCTGGGCACATTTAGTTTTTCTTTTGTTGTTTGTGCGTGGTCATCTATGTAAGTGAGTTTCTTGACCGTTTGAAATGCTTTGTCTGCATTCGTGGAAATACACTTGATTTGAGATTGTATCCTTTTTGTAGCCATACGAAAAAAAGTATTCCCTCCATCCCATTTATATTGGCTCATTATCTTTCCGGCACGAGAATTAAGAAAACGAGTAAGTGATAAAGTAAGAGAGAGAAGAGTCGGATGGTGAGAGAGTGAATGATAAATAATAAAATATGAGATAATGTAGTTTTTTTTTTTGGAAAGAGACAAATATAAATGGGACGGACCGAAATAGAAAAAGGGTCAATATAAATGGGACGGAGGGAGTAGTAAGAAAGGAGATAAACATGGGAATTTTGAGAAATTTGTGATAGTTTCTGTCAAGGATGGTGTCTCTCCAAAACATATATCGAATTCTACCCCATACCGAGTCTATTGAAAATTCGACCTCGTATAATGTAGAAACGAATAATTATAAATCTGAAGAATGAGATGGTGTATTATACACCATCATATCTATGTGCATGTATATAGCCAATCATTTCATAATTCTTATATTCAACAAAGCACTATAATTAATAACTTTTTTTAGGATTTATTCATGATTTTAGAATGAAAAGCCGCTAGTCATTGGCTTTGTACTATAAATTTGTATTCATTCATTGAAAAATTTTAGAATGAAAAGCTGCGAGATTTTTTTTATTATTTTAATATTTTTTCAAATCCGTAGCCACCAGTACTTTTCTGGGATTACATAACGGCCCCGACACGCATCCCAGAGAAAAGAACGTAATGTGTAAAGAATTGACTATGACCTAACAATATTGTGAATGATTTCTTCGTGATTATTTTATTACTAAATTGACTAAATAATAATGCATTAACATGAGAAATCACAATTAGTTAGAGTGAATAAAGTTGACCCAATATGATTTTGATTTGATGAGCTCCTAATTCCGAAAATGAGTTTGCGAAATAAGTCGAGTCGATTACATGACCAAAATTGGTTTGTGAGGAACTAAAACAAGTAATATTAGAAAAGAGAATCCTAATGCATTTCTTTCCATTTCTTCCACGAAATGCCAAGTGAAATGATTACGAACAAGAACAAGGTGATACTAAAATACGTAATAAAAGCAGGGCGAAGTGTTTGTGTTACCGGATTGCGAAGGATCACCATTAGCGAAGCACCGTAACTCAGTCCCACCGTACTCAACGCTATAGTAAACCCGAGAAGGGCAATCCCCGCAGTGGCAATCAAGGCTGCAACCACCATCATGCGTCGCTCATCCTAGAGTTGGGAACTATTCCGTTGAGTAAGTATTGCTTACTTCTTATCAACATCTCTTTTATCTTTGAAGTTGTTTGGTTTGGAGGCATCCTTGCCAAGACTCCGAAACGTCTATGTTAGTGCTTTCGACCAAGTATCGTATCATATACAATTTCATATGATTAAATATTTTCACATTAAGTTCATGATCAGATTATACTGAACGTTGATGAGTGGATCAGATTATATTAAAGCATGAGATTCATGTCCCTTTTCAGAATAAATGTTGGATGCTGGTAATGAAATGCGTTTTGCTTGTATAGTTACCCCAAATCAAGAAATCTCAAATCATAAATAAATCTTTATGCATGCATTTGCCCCAGTTACTATGCAAAGTAGTACATAGTTTCTTTAAAATGTACTCTCTCCGTCCCATTCAACATGACACGTTTTTTTTTTTTGCAGAAATTAAGAAAGTGGATGAAGAAGTATGAGAGATGGATAAATGATAAAGTAAGAGAGAAGATAAATGAGTTTGTAAGAGAGTAAATGATAAAGTATGAGAGAAAAATGGTAAAGTAAGATAAATAAATGAAAAATTAGGAGAAATAAATAAAAAAGTTAGAGATAATTTAGTAATTTTTTTAAAGTTATTTCATTTTAAGGAAATGTGTCATTTTAAGTGGGACGTTCCGAAAAAAAAATGTGTCATGTTAAATGGGACGGAGAGAGTAGGAAATTGAAGTGTATTAAATAAAGAATCCTAACGCCTCTCTTTTCTTTTTCTTAGAAAAGCCCAGGGACGCAGTACCTATAAATACAAAGCAGAGGATGATGCCCAAGTATACATTGGCAACTGTAACACCCCGAAATTTCCTTATGATAAAATTAAATTTAAATAAGAAATTCATTTGCATCTCATGCATGATATCTTCTGGGTAAGTCCTATAAGTCGCGCCTTAGGATTAAATTTATTAATTATGTGTTTTGTCTAATTAGTAACTTAAATCATGAAGTTAAGTTTGTGCCTTCAAATACGAATTATCTGAAGTCCTATCTAAAAATTTTAGATTTAATTCTTCAGATCATTTGAATTCTTTTAGACTTATAGGGTTGGCCAATTTAATATGGAATATAACGATTATCTGAATATAATATTCTTATTTTCCTTAGCCATGTTTTAAATATCTAAATATTTTAAATCTCTAATTTGATATGAGATATCCAAAAACTTTGTGAACCCTTTGGATAATGTTTATCTTTTATCTAAAACCATATCTTTTGGGGCTATGAAATATTATTTATACCACCCTAATTTCATTACTTTTCGGCACCTCAAAAAGAAAATCACTAAAAATAATTTACCTTCGTGTGGTTCACCAGCCTCTTGTTTCAAGGAATTAACAAGGTATCTTCTAAATTTAAGAATTTGACATTTGTTAAGTTATGATTTTTTTTAGGTTGTATAAATTCTAGTTAGGAACTAAGAATTGTTTGTGTAGCTTGTACCCATGTGTTTTAGAACGTGAATACTTTATAGCTCTAATATGTAAAATCTGAATTTATGTGGTGATTTTGTAAATAATCATGCACTTAACTTTGCTTAATTATTCATGCACAAAAGCCTCCAATTATGTGAATTAGTATTTATGTTAAATAATTTATATATTGATATGCTACGGAGTAAGGCTTTGTCATGTTCATTCTTTTCTTTAAGTTTAACAATTTAATTATTACGTGATCTCGCCAAAGTATAACACTAATATGTGTCAGCATGAAATTATGCTTAGTTGGTTGTTTGTTTTGTTTTATCTTGCCGTGAGATTTAGGTAGTACATGTTCTCAAAGGGAGTTACAGAGTATGGGTCTAAGTTTGTCTTACAACTAGGGCTGGATAATACAGATTAATTATATTATATACTTAATCTAGTAAATTAGCAGGAAGAAGGTGAGAGAACTTCTTAACAGAGCATAATTTTATTATTTAAGTGTTCATAATTAATTTGATTAATCATTCTAGGAATCAACAACGAATTAATGATAGGCATAGTACCTTAAATAGTGGAAGATTTCACTTTCTGTATATGTATTAATAGGATAATAATATTTTATCTCTTAGTAACTTAATAAGAAAAATTTACAGCTTGTTTATTAAGTAAAATAATGCGATGCGTATACATAAGTTGTCACATTTTGGATATCTATTCCATGCATTTAGTTTTTCTTGTTTTTTTCATGCTGATGATTAATTAATTTAAAAAAATGAAAATGATAATGATACTTGCACCTTAGCTATGAATTTGTAGTGTGGTTACCGTTAATGAACTTGTTTCTTTTAGAATAAAACTTGTAGGTATATTCTGACATAATTCACTATTAGAAAAGAATCTAGAAATTTCTGATCCATGCTACCTATTTTAGTGCGCTAGGTAGCAGAGGGAGACAAAAACTATATTGCTATACCTGAATCAGTTTGACTCAATGCTTGCACCCCAAGTTTATATACATATATTATAAGGCTGTCAGTGTATTTTATGTTTTCGATTATGTTTAATTTGACGTGTGCAATACATTTGCATACATAAATTATATTGTGAAAATCATACATGAAACATAATGCATAAATCATTTAAGTCAAGTTTTATCTTTTAGGACAGGTGCGCGAGGCTTAAACACTTGATACATATTTTTCATTCACTCAAAAAGGTTAAGGTGGGGAAGTATTCTTACACTACATTTATCATTATTATATTTTATGCTCGATATTTATGAGTTAATGTCAGGCATGAAAAGAAAGGATCGAAGTTGATCCGCGATTGAAGTTGATCGGTATAAAGGTTTATGGTCGAAGTTGACCGGGATCGAAGTTGATCGGTACACATATTTATGGTCGAAGTTGACCGGGATCGAAGTTGATCCGTTTTAAATGTTAGAGTCGAAGTTGACTCGGTGGTATGTGTGACTACGTAATTCTTACATGATATAATTTTCCGTAATATATTGGGATATTATATAGTTTGGATAGGTGTATTCCCCACTGAGTAGTCGTATTCACCCCTCTATTTTTTTCACTTTTTCATATCATGGTCTGGCAGATGCTTGAAGTGGCGGATGGTGATGGTCACATACTTACACGAGAAAGAAATAATGAAAGTTCTTACTGCATTAATTTAGTTTTTATCATGAACTAATATCACTCATGCTTTATTTTATTTTCCGAAAACTTATAGTTGCATTTGCACTCATTTTAAGACTTTCGCTGTTTATGAAATTTGCACTGGACTTTCCTTTTATGAAAAGATTTATTAAAGT
The DNA here is from genome assembly GCA_028984105.1 of Lavandula angustifolia. NCBI lineage: Eukaryota > Viridiplantae > Streptophyta > Magnoliopsida > Lamiales > Lamiaceae > Lavandula > Lavandula angustifolia. The sequence goes on along the minus strand of JAPVEC010000033.1, from coordinate 168,198 downwards.
TAATTTAAAAATTAAACCTAATGATGAAGTTTATGCATGTGGTGACGTCCCCTTAAAAAAGTGATGAAAATTGGGGCGTTACAGCAACAGGTTGAAGTGTTTGTCTTATCATGAGTAACGAAGTACCATAACTCAGTCCCGACCAACCCAACACCCCAATAAACCCGCAAACGGCAGTCATCGACGTGATTTTGATAACGGATGCATCCACTGGGATAATCGTGACAATTGCGATCACAGACCCAACAAAAGCCGCCGGGAGGGTTGACTATGGACTGGAAAGCCACGGTGGCGATCAAGGCTAGAACCACAATTATGGCGTCGATGTATAAACAGAACATGTCTCAAAAGCATCGTATCAAAACCGAAAAAATCGAATATATTTATAACAAAAATAAAAAATATGATGAATTTGGTGAAGTGTAGTAAATATTTAATTAAGAAGGAAAGAGAAAGTGTTAAACTTTGATTGGTAACGGTGGACAACACATTAAAACACCTTCTACCCACTTTCTTAACATATGTGACGAAAAGAACAAGCCTACAATAGTGGGACGGATGGAGTAGTACATAGTTTCTTGAAAATGTGGAAATTGAAGTGTAGAAATAGAGAACCCTAATGCCTTTGTTTTCTTTTCCTATAAAACATGAGGAGCACACCACCTGTAAATGAAAGGAAGAAGACGATGCCGGTGTATCCATAGATAAGAGTGTCAGCTGTTTGTCTTACAGGAATGCGAAGGATCATGAGCAACGAAGCTCCATAGCTCAATCCCAATGCGAACAACGCACTAATAAATCCGATCATGGAAATCACCGATGTTATTTTGATAATAGATGCATCTATTGGGATTATCATCACGATTGCAATCAAAGATGCAACAAAAGCAGCAGTGTTTAAAATTATGAAGGATTTGTAAATGTTGGGACGATTATATGCCATGACAGCTTCCCCGGCTTTGTGAGTAGACGAGTCATCCTGCCACACGCCGCCGGGTGGGTTGACTATGGCCTGGAAAGCCACGGTGGCAATCAAGGCTAGCACCACGATTATGGCGTCGCGTGTTCTAGAGTTTGGATTCAATGCATAAGCAAAAGATCTCATACTTCTAGCCAGTACTTGTCGTATCTCTACAGTTGTATCATTCGGAGGCATTTCTTCCAAAATTCCCATGGGTGAATACTCCATGGAATTATTTGCTGTCACAAATATATTAGTATTCTTTACCAAGTACCGTACCATCTGAAAATATATACAAGTTCAATTTACAACTCAATTAATTGTAATTAAAAAAAAAGTAAAGGAGGCTCAAATTACCTCAAGTTGATTGCACCTAACAGCCATATGCAACACTGTATCCCCGTTATCATCCGTTGCATGCACAAGGTCACTCAAGTACTTCTCCACCAAGACTTTGAATGTCCTAAGCTGACCATGTTTCACGCACAAATGCAACACGGTCCCTCCGCAATTCAGCCTCTTCATGGCAGGAGAAGGATTCTCTCCAAGCAGATGTTCGAGGATCTCAACATGCCCATTCTTGGCAGCAATATGAATCGAGTTCATACCTTGGCAGTCGAGTGACCAACACATCTCAGGGGCTACTGCTAACAACTTTGAGGCAATCTGCAAGTTCCCTTTTGCTGCTGCAATGTGAATCGGGTTCATACCTTGGCTATCACGTGACCAACACATCTCAGGGGCTGCTACTAACAACTTTGAGGCAATCTCGAAGTTTCCTTTTGCTACTGCAATGTGGAGGGGCGACGAGTTGTTGGAGTCTAAATCCTCAGCTAGCTTCGGATTTCTCCCCAACAAATCCTCCACAATGGTTGCTTGCTCCCAGATAGTGGCAATATGTAGAAGATTTCTCGAATATGCAAACGAAGCTCCATCAAGTAGATATGGATCTTTTTGGAGCACATCTTGAACTGTTGCTAGATCCCCTCGTTTTGTTGCATCATAAAGTCTTTTCTCATCTTCTCCGGCCATTCCTTTTACATGTACAAGCTTGTGAATATACATGCACATATACATATATTGATATTTATATAGACACATGCGAAGTAGACAAAGCTTGCTAGGACAAGAGATAATTTTCAAAATGTTTAAAGAAAGACCTTCAATAAGGTCAAGTCATCATATGTCGCTGCCTCGCACGTTGCAGGGTCGACATGTACGAAGCAGACAAATATGCGAGAAGTAGACATGCACGTTGAATTTTCAAAAATGTTTAAACGAGGCTCGCTATATACAAAAATATATGACATGGGAGCAGTGCTATTTCAATGGATTTCGCCTCAACAAATCCTTCATATTGTTTCCCACGTAGTGGCAATATGTAGAAGACGAAGCTTCAAGTAGATGTGGATATTCTTCGAGAATATCTTGAAACGTTGTCGTCCCCTCTTTTTTTGGCATATGATAGAGTTCTTTATCTGTCACTCCAGCCATTCTTTCTTACTGTGTTTAATGTTTTTTCGTATTTTCTGTTATAACTAGACGAGCATGTGTGAATTCACAGACTGCATACATATACACAGTAGCATGTTAAGATGACAAAGTAGTTTGGAAATTAATGTTTAAACAAAGACCTTAATTCACGTTACCGTCAACTTAGTTTCCTAGCTCTCAGGCAGTACATTACATGACAAGATCCATCAGAAGCTAGCCGTGCTTGATTTATTCGAAATACATTATAATCAAATTAAAGTACTTAGTATGATTACCTACTACCTGTACCTAACTCACAGGGCACATCTAGTTTTTCTTTCGTAGTTGGTGCATGGTTATATATATTAAAGCCCATTATTATGTCCCACATCGACTTAGTGAATATTCTGTCCCTCTATTTATATACTTGGATATTCCTTTCCCTTACAAGGGCATTTAAGAGGAACTTGACTCAATTTATCATGGCATTGGAGCAGGCCAAGCGATTTTGGTTTGTAAGTATAACATAAAATTTTATGTTTCATAAATTCTTATATTCAACAAAGCACTATGTACTATGTTTCATAAATTCATATTGATAACTACCAACTTGTAATTGATTAGTCTTTCTACAATATATAATTCATGGACTACTTCCCGAAATACTAAAAATTTCGTCCGACAAGCTACTATATGACAATTGAAAATAAATAGAAAAATCTCCTATGTAGTTTAGCTGCTGTCATGTAGCTTAAATTTTCTTATGTAATTTATTCATTATTTGTTAGGTGAGGAAAAAATCTCCTACGTAGTTTAGCGGCTGTCATGTAGCTTTTCATATGTAATTTATTCATTATTTGTTAGGTGAGGTCTCAATAATGATAATATGTACATACATGGATCATGGCTAACTGATATTTATTAATAATTCATTACACATTTGGTTCTTTTCTTTGGGATGCATGTCGGGGCTACGGATTTGAAAAAAATATAAAATAAAAAATAAATCTCGCGGCTTTTCATTTGAAAATCAATAAATCCTAGAAAGATTTATTAATTATCTTGATCGTCAAATAAATTAACCAGAATTGTACCCTAATCAACCGACTTTATCAAGAAAGATTACTTTTTTTAGGCCAAGAGGTTGATAGCGAGATCCCCAATCAACTTATTGGTCTTATGGTATATCTCAATATCGAAGATGAGATCAAAGATCTGTATTTGTTTATAAATTCCCCTGGTGGCTTGGTAATACCCGGAGTAGCTAATTATGCTACTATGCAATTTGTACGACCAGAGGTCCATACAATATGCATGGAAGTGGCTGCGTCAATGGGATCTTTTATTCGGTTGGAGGAGAAATTACCAATTTCTTATTGCTTAACGAGCCAATTCGTGTAGTGTTTTAATTATAAAAATTGAGTTACGTAATAATGTTAAAAAAAGCTATGACGACGACATGACGTTTTCAAGTAAATTTTCAATATTTTAAAGAGTTGTTACATGACCTAACAATGTGAAGGATTTCTTCGTGATTATTTTATTACTAAATTGACTAGATAATTATGCATTAACATGAGAAATCACAATTAGTTAGAGTAAATAAAGTTCAAGATCTAACATGATTTTGATTTGATGCATGAGCTCCTAATTCCGAAAATGAGTGTGCAAAATAAGTCGTCTCAATTACATGACCAAAATTGTTTGTAAAGAATTTAATCACAAATTTAATTTAAATAAATACAGAAATATAAAAAGAAACATAATTATAATATTCATGAAATTCGTGTAGATATGGATACATGATGGTTTCAGTGAAACGTTGGGGCGATTTTCATAGTGAAAGATATATTCTAGAATGACTATCAATTGTAGATTATTTTCTTTGAATATCTTAATATGGAATAATAGTCATATTTCTTAAATGAAAGACAAATATAACAACATGAACATGATTTTTAGTACTTTTAAGTCTGACATGAATGGAAGTGCTGCTGAAACTGAGAAGGACACCGAGGGAACTCTAGTACACAAAGCCGAACCACCGAGGGAGAGAATCCGAGGGCCGAGAGATTACCGATTGCTAAAGCAGAGGAGATCCGACCGAGGGGTTAGATCAGATTTCAAAGTTCGCATTTCTTACTTCTATTTCATGAATTGTAGTTCGATTTGGGAGAAACATGTTATTGCTTTCGTTTTACATTCCCGTAGTTGGATTGTCTCCGCTTTAATTTTCTCGTAGGATGATTTGAAGTCTTTAATTTATAATTTCATAATTTCTAGGGTTAAATTTCGTACTCATTGGTATTCGAATTATTTGGTAATTGTTTGAATTTTTACGCATATTTATTTCATGAATTTCAGCATGTTTTGTCTTACGTTACGCAAATCGGTTTGTCTAGCTAGTCCGGCCAATATGCGTAGCTAAGTCTTTTAAGGGACCGGCGTGATGTGAAACACACACCACCTTATTTTCGTGAGACTAGGGCTTAAAATTAATCACTTAAGTTCGAATTAAACTAGGTTAATTAATTGAATTAATTAATTTAGGCTTGATCACCCTATGTTAGTTTAATTCATAGCTAATTTAGTACTTCCATCGTTTCTCGTGGGATTAGGCTAAATAAGTAGCAAATTGTCCTAGGACAATTGGATTAATTTGGTAGGAGACTATTAGATGCCCACCATAGTAGGCTTCTAAATTGAGTTCTCTTAGTTCTTAAAGATGATTAAGTGTTAAATCTATTGATTGCCCACCAACGTAGGTTGCATCTAATTTAGAGAAGTAGTCGTTTCAATGCCCACAATGCCGATTACCGTATAATTAAGGGGGAATAGGGGATATGTCAGTTTAATTATGGTGTCCTACAACTAATTGATTTAAGTGAATTAATTAATTAATAGTGTCGTGATCGATTGTGAGTGTGTGTGAATGGACCCGCTTTTTATTTGCATAGTTAATTTTGTGTTTAATTTCCGCAAGGTTTCATTTGTTTTTAGGTTATAAAAATTCCCAAAGCTGGCGTGGTTGCTAACCAAACCCTGATTGATAGGATTTTTAGGTTTGAAATACTCCGTTCCATGTGTTCGATACCTGTTGCTATATTAATTCTTGGTCTAGCTATTTTGTAGGATTATTTGGTGTAAACTTCAACCACCAATGCGCCATAAAAATGAGATACACTTAAAAAGCAAATGTGAACTTACACCCCTTAATTGGAGCATATCTAATTAGATATGTTTACTTGTGGAAAAGTAAATCTTCTTCTACAAATATACATCCAGACTTTCATTTCAAGAGCCAAGATTAATTTCATTGCTGTTCTTTAGTGTGAGAAATTGATCCGGCTACTAAATAGCAAGTGTAAATTACAAAACCAATACACGAGTAAAAGTTTGTAGCCGAATTAATCCTAACGGCTTGTAATTCTAAATATATATACACACATACATAAAAGACAAGCATGTTAAAAGTGGAAATGTTTTAAAAAAATCAAAATTAATATGATTAATTATCTAGTAAGTATGTGTCAAACTCACCTTGCTTATTTATTTTTTTCTTTGTGGGGTACGTAGTACTCCCTTTGTCTCACCGCATTGCTTTCTCATTTCCTTTTTTTTATTTATTTTTTAATTGAAATACTCCTCAAATATATCGAATGGATCCCATAATTTTATTTTATTTTACACACAAAAATAACTTTCTTAATTTTCGTATCGAAAATAAAATGAAACCGAGGGAGTAATTTATTAGACAACTTCTGGAGGAGGAAGGTCTACCGGATGATTTTTTCTTTGAATGATAACAGTTCTTGATTTGTCTTTTTATATATAAATATATTTCGTCGGTGGTTGATGACTTTATTATAATATACTTCCTTAAAAAAATGACGCTGAGCCTTGTTAAGGTTATTTTATAAATTTAGTAAAAAAGAAAATATAATAATGATTTAATTTGGATGTATTAGTATTAGTATTTATTATGACCAATTGTAGCCGAAGAAGCCGAACTAATTATATTTATATATCATATGATTCGATGAACTTACAATAATAAAATCTCATTAAGTCATAGTTTGTCTTTTTTATGATGATGAGGCCCTCTTTGTACTAAATTATAAAGAACACTTCTTCTTTTTCAATATGAATTAGTTTAAGATATACAGAAATTTTTAGAGGATAGATTTTGCTCTTTATAATGATGTTACAGAATTACAATTCCCAAATTATGTTTCTCAATTTTTTTAATTTTATTTTTATTATATACATCTGAGGTTGTATGGTGTGTAGGAATCTCTTGTAGGATTATGAAATTAATTAAGGTGAATAGCCTATAGAATTTTTTTGTTAGGACATCTATGTTAGTGCTCCGTGCTAAATATCATACCATGTGTTCATATAAAAATGCGTAGAACTACCATATATGTACTTATTTTAATGCAAAAAAACTCTGCACCCTTTAAAATATTGTATGAAAATCTCTCTCGTCACAATCAACAACATGTTTATTTCAATTGCCCTTAAAACTTTAACGATATAGTTTCAATATGAAATTACTTAATTAGACGAGTGATAGGCCTATTTCGTACTATCCATATTCCGTTTATTTTTGCTTATTTTATGGTGTTTGTATTATTTTTAGTGTTTGTTTTTGCAGTTTTTATGATGATGTGATATTAAAAGGCGTTGATGTGACGGTTATAAATTTAACGAGATATATGCTTAATTCGAAAGAAATAAGTGTATATACATATTTGAGACCGCCGCACATGCACTCGATTCATTCAAACACGCCGAAAGTAGAGACACGGCGCATGTGCTATACTAATTTTTGGTCTAGCAAACTTTGCAGGATTATTTGGTGAAAACAACGATCACCAACGAGACAAATTTAAAACAGTAGATAAAAATTGCGAGAAAGGGTGGACTTGAAAGAACCAAGAGTGGGTCGACCTTGAAACCAAAGTAGAGTTCGACCCAATGCGCTTTCAGTCGAAGTAAATGTTCGAGGACCTCAACATGTCCATTCATGGCTAAAGTATGAATTGGATTCATGCCTTGTTCGTCCAGTAACCAACATATCTCAAGGGCTACTCGTAACAAACATAGAGGCAATCTCAAATTTCATAGGATTAACATTTTCATTAGAATTATAAGGGTGGGATTAATGAATGACAATGATATGATCCAATGGGCCAGTATTCATTAGGATTTATTATTAAAAAACTCTAATGCCTTAATTAGTTTTATTTTCTTCCACACGATAACTACTAAAACAACTACAAGTAACAAGAAGCTTATAGGAGAGTATGCTTTAAAAGCAAAGCATACTCCATCGTTAGGCCTACCGACTTCGGATGTATCACCATTAACGAAGCTCCGTAACGCAGGAACGGCAATCCTCGACATGACCGGGGAGAAGACGCTGTCTTGGAGGATCGTCACAGACATTGTAACTCAGCCCCACATAGTAGAGCGCGATGTTAATTAGTATTGTATTATTATTTATATTTTAAAAATATTTCTAGCTTTTTAGAAAATACTCTCGTCCCGCTATTATTATCCTACTTTTCTAATCGTGTTGTTCCACTATTCTTGTCTTCTTTCCTAAAATAACAAAAGATACTTGTTAAACAAAAAATGAAGTGGGTCGCTCCTACTTGCTACTCATCCCCACATTATCATACTCTCTCTATAAAAAATTATCTCTCTTACACGATTTTCGTTCCACTCCGAACGCACAAATTTATAATTTTTAACTTTTTGAAAATATTAGATTATTTATTAAAATACAATATGAAAAAAGAAAATAGAAAAAAATTGATTTCCTCAACTATGTCTTGCAAAAATTTGGATGAATTCTCATTTCTTCCAATTAAAACTCATAAGTACACAATTAAATAAAGATTCTTAATCTTCGTGTCGAAACCAAAGGGGACGGTAATGGCGAGACGAGAGGGAATAATATTTTGGGCTTATTTTGACTAACATGGACTATAAGCCTAGCATTCATTTAATCAAGATGGAACCCCAATTTTTGATTATGTGCTCTCGATTTTTGAATGTTATAGGTACATAGCCTTGTGTTCATTGATTCAATAGGTTGGTAAAAATGACTCATTGGTTACAGAGTTAAGTTTTACAATCCTCACAATCACTTGTGTTTCCCAACCCAAGAGTAGGGTATGTTTGTCTTATGCAAGCAATATAATTCGAACACATGAATACAAGACTATTAAACGGGTATTCCCCACCTTTCTATTACTCACACTTCATAGAAATAGCATACTCCCTCCATCCTATTTATTGTGCAGCTAGGACTGTCAAAGTAATTAATAGACGATCCTAATGATCTTTTTTTCTTCTATAGCAGACCTTGGCCAGCGAAAGACTTACGAAAAGAGGAAGCAGATAGCGCAGTATACATACAAAGCGAGGAGCAAGTGTTTGATTTTACCGGATTGGGAAGGATCACCATTAACGAAGCTCCATAGCTCATTCCCGCACACCCCAGCGCCACAACAAATCCCAAGAAGACAAACATCGGCGAGATTGGGATAAATGATGGGCTGTCGAAGATCAAGAAGTATATTGAAGACAAACATCGGCGAGATTGGGATAAATGATGGGCTGTCGAAGATCAAGAAGTATATTGCAATCAAAGACGCAACAAAAGCAATCGTGTTGTAACCTATGAAGTATTTGTATATCTTGGGACGATTAGTTGCCATGACAGCTTCGCCCGGCTTTGTGAGTAGGTGAGTCATCCTCGCCACACGCCACACTGGGGGTTGACTATGGCCGCGAAAGCCAAACCGGCAATCAAGGCTAACACCACCATTATGCTCTCGGGCACCCTAGAGTTTTTGATACACTGTAGATCTAGAGAACGTCGTACCTTTTCTCAGGAGTTTTTTTATCTCCGAAATTGTATGGTTTGAAGGCATGTCTTTCAAGATTTCCATAGGTGTATACCCCATGGAATTCATTGTTACCACAATTATGTTTGTGCTTTCAATCAAATATCGTACAATCTGTTCGTAGGATTAAATATTTTCATTAGAAATTATGTGAGCGAAGAATATATATGGTAATTAAGTCCTCTCAGTTGTAGTTTTATCACTCCACTTTCAAATTGTGTTGTTTTTCCTTTAACGCAAAATATAAAAATTAATAAAAATTCAATTTGCATAAATTTTTATTACCTCAACTTGATTGCACCTAACAGCCAAATGCAATAAGCTCTCCCCATCATCATCCTTTGCATTGACAAGATCGCGCAATTTCTCCATCAAAACATGCAACACCCTAAGTTGGCCATGTCTCACGCACAAATGCAACAGGGTCTGTCTGCGACTCAGCTTCTCCATGGCAGGAGAAAGATTTACTTCAAGCAGATGTTGGAGGACCTCAACATGCCCCATCTTGGCTGCAATATGAATCGGGTGCATACCTTGAAAGTCGAGTGACCAACACATCTCAGGGGCTACAGCTAACAACCTTGAGGCAATCTGCAAGTTCCCTTTTGCTGCTGCAATGTGAATCGGGTTCATACCTTGGCTATCACGTGACCAACACATCTCAGGGGCTGCTACTAACAACTTTGAGGCAATCTCAAAGTTTCCTTTTGCTACAGCAATGCGGAGGGGGGACGAGTTGTTGGAGTCGAAAATCCTCAGCTAGCTTCGGATTTCTCCCCAACAAATCCTCCACAATGGTTGCTTGCTCCCAGATAGTGGCAATATGTAGAAGATTTCTTGAATATGTAACCGAAGCCCCATCAACGAGATACGGATCTTTCTCGAGCACATCTTGAAATGTTGCCATATCCCCTCTTTTTGTGGCATCATAGAGTCTTTTCTATGCTTCTCCGACCATTTTGTGTTGATACTTTTTTTTTTTTTTTTTTCTGTTTTTTTTTCACTTATTCTTTTGCATAGACAAGTTTTTGAATCCTCAGCTCCTCACACACATATACACGGTAGACAAGTTTGAAAAGTTTCTCATGATAAGTTTATGCGTAGTTTACTACTTCACTCATTACATGGAATCTATGTTCAAAAAGTAGTCTGAATACCAGCTGGGCAAATAATTACCCGCTTCTGTCTACGGTGGAAAAAGAAGAGAAAATGAGAGAAGAAACGAGAAGAAAAATGAAAGAGAAGGAAACTACAAGGAAATGTTTAAACAAAGACCTCTCTCCCTTTAAGGTCAACTCACAAGTCTCAAACGTAGTCGAGAAGGTGTGGTTGAGAGCCGTGTAGTTGATTTTTTTTGGATAAGATAAGTCTTCGCAATAAGAATATTATATATAATTTAAAATAAATATGTTAATGTTGAATTAAGTGTAAAATATGAAGTAATTAAACAAATTAAATAGATCATATTGTACATTACAAATAAATATCGAAATTTAAAATCGTACACAAATAAACACGAGAAAAATTCAAACTAATACAATAAACAACTTAAAATCGTCAAGTTTCATCTTATATTAATCACATTTTGAATCTTTCTTTGATAAGTTGTTCTCTCTCATCTTTTCTTCATTATAATTAATTGAGTTGGCAAAATTTCAGTTAATTAATTTGAGGTGGCTGAAATTATACAAGGACTTCTATAGTGGCTGAAATTTCATACATTATAGTTGCATATGTATCAACTAGTTATAGACTACAATAGTGTAATATTAAAAACCGTAATATATTACGTGCGGTTTGAGGTCATTAATATTAAAACGTGCGGAAATTAAAAACCGTCACTCAACACGATTAATTTTGCAAATCGTGTTTCTGGCAATTAATGAGTTGCATATGTATCAACTAGTTATAGACTTGTATAATATTAACACGATTAATTTCATAGTGCGGTTTGTAATTAGATATATATCTCACGAGGTATATTAATCGTGTTAATTTTCTGGCAATTAATGAGTTGCATATACTCGTGTCTATAGATATATAGTTTCTGGCAATTAATGAGTTGCTGGAGTTCTATAACATAGTGCGGTTGAGTGACCGTTTTTAATAGTGAAATAAAACTAGATATATGCAATTAATACACGAACTCGTACTACAGCAATTAATATTCGTGTTTCTGGCAATTAATGAGTTGCACGTATATTTGATGGTGCGGAAATTTGATCGTGTTTCTGTAAATACACGATCAAACCGTGTATTTACAAATAATATATCATAGTGGGTCATTAATTTCACCTCAATTACGTGTGTGTGAGGTTATATAACTTGTATAATATTAACACGATTAATTTCAGCCACTATAGAAGTCCTTGCAAAATTAATCGTGTTGAAACCTACAAATAATTTGTATATTTGGCGACGGTTTGATGCCATGATAGCTTCTCCAGCTTGGTGCGCGGATGAGTTTTCCTGCCACACCCCACATGGAGGGCTCACTTTGGACTGGAAAGGCACAGTGGCGATCAAGGCTACCACATCCATCTTGGCATTGCTAATCCTAGAATTGAGAACTATTCCGTTCAGTAAGTATTGCTCACTTTTTCTGAAGATCTTTTATATATTTGAAGTAATTGTTTGATTTGGAGGCATCCTTGCCAAGACTCCGAAAGGCGAATAGCCCATGGAATTAGTGTTAGCACGTCTATGCTAGTCCTTTTGACCAAGTATCGTACTGTAACGCCCCCAATTTTCATATACTTTTAAAGGGGACGACTACCTCGTCTTAACATGCATATTTCAATTCTTTCAAAACATTTTCTTTGAAAATAATCATCGAAAAACTCAATTTAATTTCATGCACAAATGGAAGTCTTAAATAAAAATAACTATGGCTAGTAAATGCACGAGAGTTTAATGCAATAATGTCTTTCATAAATCCTTCCTCGTGTGACCATCACCATCCACCACCTCTACGCATCGGCCGAGCTATTTCATGAAAAATGTTAAAATAGTGGGTTGAGTACAACTACTCAGTAGGAGAAGTACACATTTATCAAGATTATAAATTACACCAATAAGACATGGAAAATTAGATCATACAAAGGATACTTCGGCCACACGAGACCACATGAACTTGTAATTGGCCACACATACCACATGAACTTTTCAAACAGTCCGATTTCGACGGACGGCCGGATTTTTGACTGTTTTTTCATAGAGGATCCGATTTCGATCCTAGGGCCCGATTTCGACCCTTCCTTTCATGCTGTCATATTCACATGAAATATCGAGTACAATGTATAATAAAGATAAATAGTAACATTCCCCACCTTAACCTTGACTTGATGAAAAATTATGGATATCAATATTTATGTCCTGCGCGTCGATCCTATACATGGAAAATTTATCTTAATGTCGTGATATGCATGAAACAATTAATCGTATCTATATACTAGTTTTCTATGTTCTATTTTAACTCGTGCGAGAAAACCTATTTTAGGAAAATTCCACAGAACATGAATTCATTCCAAAAAATCTCAATTTCTATATATAGATTCTTGAATGAGTCTAAATCACACCAGATTTGGTTTCATATCAAAATGATAAGTCCTCTAAAAGTTATAACCAAAACAATATCTACTGCATCAACTAAAACGGTTTCGACATTCTGACCTTCATCTATTCATTTCAGGGACTAAATATACTCTAAAAATTCTACGTTTTAACACACATCTAGGGGACATACGTAGAAATATCATATCAAAATTTCAATCTCTATAGGTAAGTGAAGACTTCAGAAAATACAGAATAGTTTTACACAAAATCTATATACGAAAATGCATGCTCCAACTGAATACCCGGACAGTTGTATTAAACTGCTTTCGTACAAATAAGTTAAAAATACAAAATGAATATTTTTACAAATCCTACGTGTGTAGAGTATTTAGAAAAAAGAATCAAGTCAATATCAGTTTTGTGGAGTGAGATATAAACATTTTACTAAGCCTTATCCAGAGAGCATGGTTTCTCGGTAGTGTAAATGTAACAATTCATTACAAATATAAAGACTTGTTTAAAAAATTCCCAAAATTTATAGAAATCTTAAAGACGTCCTAAATTGTATCTCTATAATTTTTATGAAAATTTTCAAGTAGCTTAAGATCATGTATTTGACCTTGGAACTCTCGGCAGAAAAAGTAAATGGCAGGACAGATTTATATTCTCATAAAACTTAAATATTTTTAACAAATAAATAGTAAACGTATCCTAATAATTCTATATTTTTAAAATTAATGACCTAACATGTATTATATTCTATTAATGTTCAACATGGTCGAAAATAACATAAAGAAAACATGAAAAACAATTTTTCTTTCAAGATCATGAACATCTTTGCCAAAAAGCTGGCGGGTTACAAAGAACAATTTTAAACAAATACCTTATCATTCTTGTAAAATTATACAAAACTAAATGAGTATACTAGACATACCAAGGAAGATCCTGAATTTTCACGATGATATGATGACGGGAAGATGGGTAAATAATTCTTGAAACAGTTCGTATGTATGTTGACAGAATTTCGAAAATCTTATGGAATGCTATATTATGAACGACTAAGGGGTATTTATATGCTTAGAAATCATTATATAAAGATCCCTAACCCTATAAGGTATCAAATATAATTTATCCATAATTATTTTCGTCCATATATATTTTGTATAGAATTTATTCTATCACTTACCATATAAGAGATTCAATCCTAGATAAATTAGGATATGAATAACCTATATCACACACTTATCCTAAAAAATTTATATCACACATAAAATATATATTTTAATCATAAAATATAATATAAGATTATCTCCTAATAACTTAATACCATAATAAATATTATATTCTTTTATTAATCATAGTAGGTTTAGGAAATCCAAAATACATAATTATTATTCTTGCCTAATAATTCCATGATTTCTAAATAAATAAATGAACAATATAATCATAATATGATATAAACAAACACATTCAAAATTCAAAATAAATTTACATAACAAAAATGAAAAATAACATAAATGCATTAATTTCATTTTAATTTCTAAGGCGCGACTTACAGAACTAAAACACTTGATAACATGCATGAATAAATATGCAATGCATTTTATATTGAAAATTTTGGGGCGTTAGAGTACCATCTTAAATTGCGTAAGATTAAATATTTTCATCATGATTAATTATCTTAATTAACTATTGTTGGGAAAAAAAAGTAGCTAGAGAAAAATGGCAAAAAAAATTTGTGTTCATGTGAAATGCGTAGAACTACTTCGTATTTGATTTATTACAAAAAATAGCCACACGTTCTTATAAATATTGTAAGAAAACCCTTCCCGTCAAAACTAAAACAACGTGGTTATCTCAATCGCTCTTAAATCTTTAATAGTATTAGTATCGAAATGAAATTACTAAACTAGATGAGACAAAAAAAAACATTGACTCAAAAGAATTGAGAATGAATCGATCCAAACCCCAAGCTATAACCCGCATATGCTTGTGAATCTATCAGATAGATGAAACATTATATACACATTGTATGAGCATTCATACATTGTATATCTATAAAAATTTATAAGTATTATCCTAGTACACTTGCAACAATTTTAAGAACACATGAGTGTTTTTTTACAAACAAGATAGTTTTAGACGTTTACACCTAAACACGAAGCTCATTTGGTTATTTTCCCAAACTAGCGATGACTAAGAGGTGTTTGCGCAAGGCTTATTTGAAACACTTATCTCGCTTATTGAGCGAATAAGCGAGTTTTTATTGTTCCGAAAATGCAGCTTAACTGTGCGGTTTCTTTTAAGTATCAATTGAGATCTTTTTTGTGCCTAAACTAACATAGTTTTTGAAACTATCAAATATAAATCTTTTTACTATTGATACCAAAAATCATATGTTTTTTTCTGAAAAATAATTTTTTTCAACTTTAAGCAAAAACATATAAAAAATTGTAGCTCATCATCATCATCGTTCGCACACACAAGATCACCTAACTTCTCCATCAAAAGTTGCAATGCCCTAAGTTGGCCATGCTTCACACACAAAGAAAACGATCGATATTAACGGAATGGATGGAGTAATTATTTTTCATTTTAAGAAACAAGATAAGTCAAGCGAGAACAACCCAAAAAGAAAACAAGAAAAGTCGAGCCGAATGGAGGAAGTAATATTTATTAGCTCGAGCTGATTGAACCTAATATCCCAATGCAATAATGTAACATATGCTTGCAAATGTTTTACAAATTTGTTGAAGCTCATATTGTTGTTCCACGTTGACGATTTGGTATCGTTCTCATTGTCTCAATATAAACTTTGATATCTCCTCTTATTATAAGGCTTTTTAAGGAAGGTGTAGAATTATTTTTACCGTTAACATTTAGTGTAGCTTGTATTCCCACTTCGGCATAAGTGGTTAATTTAGTATTCGATCTCCGTTAGAATCGATTTAAAATTAATAATATTTTTTAAAGGAGGGTGCAACCCAATTTATCAAAATCGCGTTTCGATACGAGTTCGGGGGGGCCGCCGCCGCCAAGCGCCCCCTTTGGATCCGCCACCGGATACAGTATAGAATAATAATGATTTTATGATGTAAATTCTCTTACTGTATTACTTGGTGTAAGGCCCTATTCAGACTACAAGACTAAATACAACAAATTTTTCTAAGATAATGCTATACATGTTAATCCTAGACAGCCTAATTTACAGAAGATATAGCGCCGTTGATATGGGACGATGATGGAGGAGAATAATCCTTAATAGTCGATACATAGTTATGTAAATAGGATCTGAGCATTTGATAAGTTGTTTGACCATTTCAATGAGTTAAGTCAGGCGGAGAAAAAAATTATGTTATATATATCGACGGAAAAAGTTACCGATGTACCAACTCGCGCCAGTTCAGATATTGTCGATAAATATTGTTGACCGATAATTTCTGACGGAATATCCTGCAGGTAAGTCGTCGCCGGCCGATTTGTCGGTGAACTAAAATTCTTGTTCCTTATTCGCGTGTTTATTTTATTATTACAGTTGTAAATTTCAGCGGGCTTTGGGTAACACATTTTATTATTAAATCTACTCTCTCTCGGGATTAAATACTAAATTAACTTTGATTAATCACTTACACAGAAATAAGAATACCAACTATATAAATTACCTGTTACCAATCGGATAATATACTGAAACGGAAGGAGATTTGAGGCATCATTTCTGTTTAGTGTATAATATACTCTAGAAATTGTTGCTGCAACTAAAATCCTATCCGAGGATACGGTGTCTGTAAATGGAGTGTTTCGGGTTCTAAACTGAATGAAAATCGAACTAGGTTTTCTAATTTTGAGGAAATGTGATTGTGGTTTTGTGGGGAGTGATATTTTTGGGGGTTTTTGATTTTGAGGGCGAAATTGTTAAAAGTCACAAAAAAAAAGGAAAGATAGAATTGATAAGAAATATGTGGATGAAAATGGGTTACGTGGGTCTGTAGGAATCTGTTAACTTATTGAAAATATGAGGAATTCGTTAAAACACGTAATATTTGAAAAGACAATCCTAATTAATGCCTTTCTTTTGTTCTTTCCATGAAATGCCCAGTGAAATAATTACAAACAAGAACAAGGCGGTTGGGGGAGGGCTCACTATGGACTAGAAAGCCACGGTAGCGATCAAGACTACCACAACCATCATCGGGGCGGATCTAGAAATTTTAGTATTTAAGGATTATATTCTTCTTCTTCAATGAATAAATGCTATGTTCTCTATATTTATTCGAAGAACATAGTATACAATCATATTTTGACATCAGCTTTAAATTTAGTTTGAGGAAATTATCTAGAATAATAATATCTAGCTTAGCAATTAAAATGTATTTAAATGACAGTTTATTTATTCTTCAAATGCTTTGTTAATTTTAGATCAAGTAGGAGTATATGAAAAAGGAAAACACAATCATAATATATTAAGCTGCATAAAGTTATATTAGTTAAGCGTATCAAAATAGATGTCCAAAACTCCAAATTCTACGTCTCCACTAAAATAAGTGACACTTAATGCACATTTTTTAATTTTTTTCAAAGTTAGTGTAACAAATTCCAAAATCTCTCGAAATAAAAGACAACTCATGGTAATGCAAAGAAACTCGAAGGGGTGGTCGCACCCACCCGCCCCCCTTGGATCTGCCCGGTGGTGTCGCTTATCCTAGAGTCGGGAACTATTCCGTTCCGTATGTATTTCTTACTAGTTCTCAAGTTTTTTTTTTTAAACCTCTGTCGTTGTCTGATTTGGAGGCATATATCCTTGCCAAGACTCCAAAAAGGCAAATAACCCATGGAATTCCGTGTTAGCACATCTATGTTAGTGTATTCGACTAAGTATCGTACCATCTGAAATTACTTAGGATTAAATATTTGAAATTGCATAGGATTAAATATTTTCAGCATGATTAATTATCTTAACTATTGTTAGAAGAATAAAAAACTTGAAAACTAGGCAAAGTAGTACTCTCTCCGTCCCATTTGAAAGACCTATTTTCCTTTTTAAGATGTTTCATTTGAAATGAACCCATTTGAAATTATCCGTTTTCTTTTTAGGACGTCTCATTTGAAACGACCCGTTTTAAAAAGGTAATAACTTTCCAAAAAAGATTATAGTCTTCTCTCTTATTTTATTATTTTTTTTTATCTTACTTTATTATCTACTTCTCATTATAACACTTCATTTTATCTGTCTCCTACTTTATTATCTATTCTCTCACTATCTCTGTCTTACTTTAACATCTAGTTTTCTCTCATACTTTATCATCTACTTTCTTAATTCCGGCGCAAAAAAGAAATAAGTCATTTCAAACGAGACAAAGGAAGTAGTATATATAGTTTAATTTCATTAAAATGTGGGAAATTGAAGTACAGAAATAAAGAACCCTAATGCCTTTGTTTTATTTTCTTAGAAAAGCTGATGAGCGAAATGCATATAAATGCAAATAAGAGGACGATGCTGAGGTATAACATGGCAATAGGTTCGAGTGCTCGTCTTATCATGGTTAAGGAAACGGCATAACTCAGTCCCAAAAAACCCAACGCCGCAATAAATCCGATCATGGCAATCCCCGACGTGGTTTTGATAATGGATGCATCTGTTGGGATGATCATGAGAATTGCGAGAAAAGACGTAACAAAAGCAGCAGTGTTGAAAATTGTGAATATTAGGTACAACGGGGGACAAGTATATGCCGTCACAGCTTCCCCAGCTTTGTGAGTAGACGAGTCATCCTGCCACACGCCGCCGGGAGGGTTGACTATGGACTGGAAAGCCACGGTGGCAATCAAGGCTAGCACCACGATTATGGCGTCGCGTGCCCTTGAGTTCGGATTCAATGTATAAGCAAAAGATCTCTCACTTTTAATCAGCACTTTTTTTATCTCCACATTTGTATCATTCGGAGGCATCTCTTCCAAAATTGCCATGGGTGAATACTCCATGGAATTATTTGCTGTCACAAATATATTAGTATTCTTTGCCAAGTACCGTACCATCTGAAAATATATACAATTTCAATTTACAACTCAATTAATTATAATTAAAAAAAAAAGTAAAGGTGGCTCAAATTACCTCAAGTTGATTGCACCTAACAGCCATATGCAACACTGTATCCCCATTATCATCCTTTGCATTCACAAGGTCACCCAAGTACTTCTCCACCAACACTTTGAACGTCCTAAACTGGCAGTACTTCACGCACAAATGCAACACGGTCCCTCCGCAATTCAGCCTCTTCATAGCAGGAGAAGGATTCTCTCCAAGCAGATGTTCGAGGATCTCAACATGCCCATTCTTGGCTGCAATATGAATCGGGTTCATACCTTGGCAGTCGAGTGACCAACACATCTCAGGGGCTACTGCTAACAACTTTGATGCAATCTGCAAGTTCCCTTTTGCTGCTGCAATGTGGAGGGGCGAGGAGTTGTTGGAGTCGAAATCCTGAGCTAGCTTCGGATTTCTCCCCAACAAATCCTCCACAATGGCAGCTTGTTCCCAAATAGTGGCAATATGTAGAAGATTTCTCGAATACGCAAACGAAGCTCCAACAAGTAGATATGGATCGTTTTCGAGCACATCTTGAATTGTTGTTAGATCTCCTCTTGTTATGGCGTGATAGACTTCTTTTTCTGCCACTCCAGCCATTCTTTCTTACTGTGTTGAAGTCTTTTCGTATTTTTTGTTCTTCTATCTACACAGACGAGATTGTGAATTCACGGACTGCACACAGAAAATAGATACATATACACATATACAAGCATTGTTAAGATGACAAAGTAGTTGGTAAATTAATGTTTAAACACGTTATGGTCAACTTAGTTTCCTAGATTTTACAAATTACAGGACAAGATCCATCAGAAGCTAGCGGTGCTTAATTTATTCGAAATACATTATAAACAAATTAAAGTAATGTGATTACGTCCCTATACCAGCTGTACCTTACTGACCGGCCGGGCACATTTAGATTTTCTTTTGTTGTCTTTTGTTGTTGGTGCGTGGTCATCTATGTAAGTGAGTTCCTTGACCGTCTGAAATGCTTTGTCTTGATTTGAGGTTGTATCTTTTGTAGCCAAAGCAAAAAACTACTCCCTCCATCCCGTTATTTGTGGCTCACTTTCCCGAAAGGGGTGTCCCATTATTTGTGTCCACTTTCCTAATTTAGTAAAAAATTATTATCATATCTTCTACTCTATCATCTTCTCTTTCTTACTTTATTACATTCTCTCTCCAATTTTATCATCCTTTCTCTCATACTCTCTCATTATCTTACTCATCTTCTCTCTCATACTTTATCTTCTAATTTCTTAATTCCCGTGCAGAAAGCAATTGAGCCACAAATAACGGGACAGAGGGAATAGTAAAAAAGGATATAAACATGGGAATTTTGAGAAATTTGTGATAGTTTTTGTCATAGTGTCTCTCCAAAAGATATGTCAGAATTCTACCTCAAACCGTGTCTATCAAAAATTCGATCTTGTATAATGTAGTATTTTTATGTTTCATCTCTTTAAAGAAAAAACAAATAATTATAAATCTGAGCACCATCATATGTATGTGCATATATAGCCAATCACTACATAATTCTTATATTCAACAAATCACTATAATTAATAACTCTTTTTAGGATTTAATCATGATGTTCGCGAGATTTTATAATGAAAAGCCGCCAGTCATTGGCTTTGTACTTTAAATTTGTATTCAATCATTGAAAAATTTTAGAATGAAAAGCTGCGGGATTTTTATTTTAATATTTTTTGAAATCTGTAGCCACCAGTACTTTTCCGGGATTACATAGCGGCCCCGACACGCATCCCAAATAAATGGTTTATTTGATCTTTGGGGATCGACCACTTGCACCCCGGCTAATATGTTGATTATCTTATAAAGATTTTTGTTTTTTCTCTTTTCAATTTTATTTATCTTTTTTTCTTATTTATGGTTACTTTTTCTACCTTAGTTAGTTAAGATTTGAGTTGGTTCAAATACTGACAGTATCTCTTCCCCCAATAGTCTTGGCGGATTTTCGAATTTTCATATCTATATGTTGATTTTCATTTTCTTCCCCCACCAAATTTCCAGAAAGTCGTTCCTCTCACTCGTCCTTCAAAAATCCATCTCTCTACTCTTCATTTAGACCTTCTCCTAATATTTTCTCTATAGGCCACTAAATCTTGCGTTCCTAGATGGGAGACATGAAAGAGAAAGAAACATACGAAGATGATTTTTTTTTTTTTAAATTTAGGAATGTTTCTTAGAATTATGATTTGCTCTTTTTGTGAACACAATAAACTTTTTGTACTGATAATCCGAGGCCGAGAGTTTTGTAATCTTTTTTTTTTTTTTTTTTTTTATGTTAGATCTGTGATTTTTTGTACTGATTTTTTTCTTAATCCTTCGAGGAATGTAATTCTAGACGGTTTGTATGTTAGATCTAAGTTTTGGTAGTAGTTCATTCATTTTTTTTTGTGAAGTAAATGTAGTAATGTTTGTTATGCTTCATTTCATTTTTGTCCTTTCTTATGAAGCCAAAAGTTGAATATTTCCGAGATAATAATAGATTATGTAACTTTTCTTGAAGTTTCAGGGATTATAAGATTAATACTACAGTAAGTAATCTTTTCATGTTTGACTTGCATTTAACTTTCTTCAATTTTGTATCCATCATTCTTTGTACATGTAAAGTAGGCTCCTACTAAAATATGAAAAGTAAGATGTATAGAGGAAATAATCAACCAAACACACGTAGTTTAAAAAATTTCAGTCATTTGTTCAATCTTTTTTTTTCCCACAAAAATATACGGGAACATAATAGAAAATACAATGAAATTTGGTTTGGCTGTTCCCATATTGAAATTTGATTCCAAAGAAGACGATGTTGCGAGAGAAAAATGTCAAAGTTCCACAACAAAACAGAAGTTGTCAAAAATAGCAGCAATGCAAAAATAGCAGCTATGCAATATCCTTTTACGAGCAGGTAGCAATGTTGGATCTGGTGAGTAAAACCGGTTGTCAATACTAAAACCGGTTGTCAAAAATATCGGCAATGCAAAAACTAACGAAACACTAAACATGGTGTCAAAATACTAAAACCAGTTGTCAAAAATCGCACCAATGCAAAGTACCTACAAATTGCTTTCCAACAACATTACATAATATGCAAAAGTCTTATCACTGCGGCAATGAAGAAACTTCTAAGGCCTCAACCGGATCATTACTCTCGAACTTCGGATTCCCAATAGTGTCATTCGCCATGAAACTATTTTTGTTTTCCTCTTTGCACGATAGATGCAATCATATGCATCTCTTGCGATGAACCCCACATTTTCTTTTCCTTGCGCTGCATCTTCAAAGACATTCATGGCTTGAGAAACGGATATTCGGATTTTACCATTGCTGTCAGTGCAACCAGCTGCTTGTCAGTCAAGCCACGAGATGATCTCAAAAGATAAGTGAGGTCTTGAGGAAACATCGAACAATTATGTTCTTCAACAAATATAGCAACCTTCCACTCTTTATGTTTCTTTCGTGTAGTTTTTTAGTCTTTCCATACGTTTGCATTTGCTACTTGTTTTGGTGTAGTCGGCTACTTTATCCTTTGAACGCTTATCATCCTTGTGATCTTCACAATTGCAATAAAAGAATTTCCCCGGGAGTAGCCCACAACCATCCTTAAAGTATGCATTTTTTCCCTTTCTCACGTTTGAAGCCTAACATGCTTGCGGACTTGCAATACAATGCATAATCTATATGTTCATTCTCCACAACTTGACCAACGACTAATGTATTTTTCAATTCTTCTATGTCAATAATAGATTCTACTCGGTTCATAGCTTGTAACTCTTCATCGATTGGCATCGATGACTCTTCCAAGCTTGCTCATCTTCGCAAGACATTACTTCTTCCATAGATACAAGTCCAACATGGGCACAATATCAACCTAATTAAACTTTCAATATTCAAAAAAAAGAATATCACATGCTAAAAAAAATTCATGTTATAATCAATATATTAAACCAATAACTTCGAGAATAATATTGCCGAATATACAACTCATTAAGATAACAAACATAAATTATTATTGCCAAAAAGTAGGTGTATAATTAATATTCGATTTGGGGAAAAGGAAAAAATATGCATTTGGGGAAAAACAATTAATATTGCCAAAATAAGTGTTCCATATTCGATACATTTGGAATTAGGAAACCATCTCTCCAAAATATTAAAATAACATTGGTACAACAAAGACAAAACATTGAAAAATAATAAAATGCAAGAAACAAACCTTCAATTCACTCTAGAGATGAAGAGAATAACAACTTTCGTTTGTTTCTAAACCCTCAACAAGTGTCTTCGTTCTTTTTCATTTGGGGAAAATCGAAATGTAGTAAAATGAAAAGTCCAAAAGAAACCATTTTTTTTTTGCTAAAACTTTGAGCTTTGAATGGAGAGAGGCATGGTGAAAGTGAAAGAAAGAGGAGGAAAAGACGTGCTCAAAGAAGAGGGAATATGTAGTGTTAGTTGGAGAACGTGTAAAGTAACTATAGTTAGTCTTTGTAAAAAGAAAAGTCAATAACAAGGAAAAAAATTGATTTGTTTTTAAAAGTAAGACACGTGTCATTTTTCTGGGAGGGCATACCAGTGGTCTGCCTCCCAGCATCAAATAAACCCAAATAAAAGAACCTAACGTGTAAAGAATTGACTATGACCTAACAATATTGTGAATGATTTTCGTGATTATTTTATTACTAAATTGACTAAATAATAACGCATTAACATGAGAAATCACAATTAGTTAGAGTGAATAAAGTTCAAGATCTAATATGAATTTGATTTGATGAGCTCCTAATTCCGAAAATGAGTTTGCGAAATAAGTCGAGTCAATTACGTGACCAAAATTGGTTTGTAAGGAATTTAATCACAAATTTAATTTAAATAAATGCAGAAATATGTAAAGAAACACAATTATAATATTCATGAAATTCGTGTAGAAATGGATACATGATGGTTTTTTGTAAAAACGTTGGGGGTGATTTACATAGTGAAAGAATTAATATCAATTGTAGATTAGTTTTTATTTGTATAGTAATATACAACAATATTCATATTTCTTAAATGAAAGACAAATATAGCCACTTTTATATAGCTACAAGAACATGATTTTGGTATTTTTAAGTCTGACATGAGCGGGAGTGAAGGTGAAATTGAGAGGAACGTCAAGCGGGACTCTAGTACACAAAATGGTGTAACAGTTGAGAGTGACTTTGCCAGTATAAACGGGACCGGAGTGGTACATGATCGGGACTTTACACATTCTGTAAAGTGATGAAAAAATGTACCTTTCGGCTATTTTGTGTAGACACCTCTTAATTGGAGCATAGATATGATTAAAGCGTATTCTACTAGGATATTATTGGAGCATATTTAATTGTGGAAAAGTAAATTTTCTTCTTTAAATACATGTAGGCTTTCATTTGGATGATCCAAGATTCCATAGCTGTTTTTTATTGTGAGAATTTGATCCAGCTACTGAATAGCAAGTGTAAGTTAACAAAACAACATGCACATAGTAGATGGGAAGTTAAGGGAGTATAAATTTGTAGCCGAATTATTTTAAAGTTTCAGAGCTGTCACTCTCTCTCTCTCTAGGTTTCATTCAACGTTTCATTTACTAGTAACAAGATTTTCTCTTTCATATGAAACTTGAAACATTGATGGTCTTAAAGGATGTTTTTGCCAAAATGATTGTTTGTCAAGATTTTCTCTTTCACATGACTAATTAATCTAACGGCTTTGTCTACTTTCTTTTCATTTCTTCTTTTTCCACAGGCAAGTTTGTGAATCTATACAACACGTATGTAAATCTAAATATACACACATGCATAAAAGACAAGCATGCTAAGAGTGAAAATATTTAAAAAAATGAAGCAGGCGTATTTTATAAATTGTGTAAAAAAGAAAATAAGGATTTAATTTAGATGTACAGTTAAACCTCGATAAAGTAATAATCTTGGGACCGAGAAAAATATTCATTTAACGAGGTTATTACTTTATCGAATATTATTTTAATGCACTGACCCATATCGGGACCGAAATAAAGTAGTATTATTTTAGCGAGATTATTATTTTATAGAATATTACTTTATCGAGGTTTAACTGTATTGATATTTATTATGACCAAGGCAAACTAATTATATTTATATATATCATATGATTCGATGAACTTTCAATAATAAAATTTCATTTAGTCATAGTTTGTCTTTTTATGATGATGAGGCTCTCTTTGTACGAAATTATAAAGAACACTTCTTTGTTCAGTATGAATTAGATATACAGAAATCCGCAGAGGATAGATTTGATCTTTAAAAAGATGTTATTGAATTACAATTCCCATAATATGTATTTCAAGATTTTTGTTTTTTTATTTTATATCTCTAGGGTTGTATGGTTTGTAGGAATCTCTTGTAGGATTATATAAGGTGAATAGCCCATAGCATTATTTGTTAGCATATCCATGTTAGTGCTTTGTGCCAAGTATCATACCATGTGTTCATGTAAAAATATGTAAAATTACCTCGTATTCATTTTATTGCAAAATATTTTGTGCTCTTAAAAATATTATATGAAAATTCCTCCCATCACAATCAAAATTATATTTATTTCAATCGCCTTTAATCTTTAACAATATTAATTTTTTATATGAAAAATGATGAAGTGAAGAGTCGGTCTTTGATGTTGGTCTTATTCACAAAGCCACCAACAAAGCCCAATTAAATATTTCCACTGAAGCACATTAAGAAAATAAACCAACTTGGGCCCATGGGAATAAGCCCAAGAAATTGGGGCCTGCAACAATCTTGTTTCCAGCTGCCCACTTCAGCAACCTCTTCCATTGCTGCGTGACGGAAGGAGGGAGGGACAACGCCTGTAGTCTCCGGCGGTTTTGGTGCCAGATGTGTGAGCAAAGAAAGGGTCATTGATGTTGGGTTTAGGTGGTCAGCTCATTTGATTATTCTTGGCCTACCAACAAGTATACAATATAAAAGAATTGTTTGGTTTTCTTTTTTCCTTTGAAAACGTGAGAAGTGTTAGCTAGTTTGTTAGCATAGTTTAGTTTGTCCCACATCTAAGTTTTACTAGTTTAGTTTCTCTTTTGTATCCTATAAATAGGACACTCATTCTTCATTAATAACAAAAAGCTCACATTGAAATGTTATCTATGTATGATTATATATAATCTAAAACATGGTATCGAGCTAGTAAATATTTTCTTGAGTTAAAAATTTTGAGTTCGATAGCGATTTATTTATGTGAACGGTTGGTTCCGCGAAGAGTTGCTTGGGGGACACGAGAATCGTTCTTCATGTTGACGGTCGTTCTTCTAGTCGTCATCCGGGTTTTCAGCGCTTCCGATTTTCTTGTATTTGTGCTTAGTTATTTTTGTACAATGGTGGTGGTGATGACTCGTTGCGGTCAATTGGTGTTCGTCTTGATGGGAAAAATTTTGGGTATTGGAGTTATGTTATGACTAATTTTTTTGAAGGGTAAGGGTCTATGAGATTATATTTGTGGAAAAACTATATGTCCTAAGAAAGGTGTTGAAAATTTTGATGAGTTATTTCGTATTTGGGAGACGAATAATTCAAAGATTATTACTTGGATAAATAACTACGTTGAGCAAAGGATTGGGGTTCAACTAGCAAAGTTCACAAGCTGCAAAAGCTATTTGGGATTACTTGTCCGGGTTGTTTGTGCAAAATAATTTTGCGGTTAAATATCGGTTGCAGTCCGAAATTCGTGCATTAGTACGAGAATGATTTGGGGATCCAATATTATTTTTGTGCAATGACAAATTTTGGGATCAATTAGCATTGGTCGATCGCGTTGAGTTGCAAGCTTGTGATGCTTATATCAAGTGTAGGGATGAAGACCGTCTTGTCCAACTTCTTATGGGTCTTCGTCCCGGATTTGATATTCGCCGTTCGGGACTATTGCATCGTAAACCGCTGCCTTACGTCGAAGATGTGGTCAATGAACTCATGGCCGAAGAAACTTGTTTGAAGACTCTAAAGGGGGAGCATCCTGCTTCCACATCCGTCTTGGCCGTTTCTCCTACTGTTCCACTCTTTGCACCTCCTTCTCATCGGCACAAAACTTCATCGGTTGGAACTGTAACTCATCGCAAACAACCGAGGACATTGGAAAAATCAATGCCCGAATTGCGGAAAGAGTGCAGTTTGGAAGCCTCTACGGTCACGGGCACAAGGATATAAACCTACAAATTCGTACCATGGTGGGCAGCAGAAGCATTTCTCTCATCCACATACTCAGGCAGCCTTGGTCCCATCTCTGAATCAATCCGGTTCTGAAGCTATTGGAAATTCGGGTCCAAATTTGTTGGGTTGAGCAATTCCGGCCAGTTCCTCTCCTTCCAACGAATATCGGAATTCCAAGAAGTCTCATGCTCTCTCTCGTTCTTTGTCCCTCATCACCATCTACTGGATCAGGTATCACTCCTTCCTCCTGGATATTAGACTCTGGAGCAGGAAATCATATGTCCCCTAATCCCTCTAATTTCTTATCTATGTCTAGTAAACCTCCATCCACCACTGTTGTAGTCTGCGATGGCACACCTATGCCATTAAGCGGCATTGGTACGATGCATACCCCTACCATATCCCTATCGATGTGTATTGTATTCCTAAATTACATATGAATCTTGCTTATGGCTGGTCAAATATGTGATTACGGATGTTTTGTTGGCCTTTTTCCCAATTCTTGTTATGTGCGGGATCTACAATCCAAGAAAGTGATTGGGACGGGGTCATAGGAAAGGGAAATGTCTCTATGTTTTTAGGCGAGCCGCATCTTAGCACTCATGCCGCATCAACGCCCGGTTAACTTGTCTACATTTCATTTGATTTGCTTCTTCTTCAAAAATTTTATTTGTGGCATTCTAGACTTGGACATGTATCGGCCTCTCGCCTTCGTTTTATGTGTACATATGGTCTCCTGGGTGATTTACCCTCTGATGATATATCTGCTTGTAGTGGTTGTAAACTTGGGAAATTTTCTGCTTTGCCTTTTAATATGAGTGCTTCCACTTCCTCTGCACCTTTTGATTTAGTTCATTCTGATGTTTGGGGACTGGCTCCTGTTTCTACTAAGGGCGACTCCAAATATTATGTTTCTTTTATTGATGATTACACTCGTTATTGTTGGGTTTTACTTACTCAAGCTCGTTCGATCTTGTTCATACTTATCTTTGAATTTCAAGCTTATGTGAAAACTTCGACACTCTGCTTTGTTATTAAGTGTTTTTCGTGCTTTGATTTAGGGGGTGAATATACTAGTGGTGATCTTTACGGAATATTCAAAGGCGATGGTACAATACATCAATCTTCTTGTCTTGACACTCCATGCAAAATGGTGTAGGCTGAGCGAAAGCATAGACATATTGTGGAGGCTGCCCGGATCTATGCTTTTGTCGGCCCGGTGTTCTAGTGAATTTTGGGGGGAGGCTGTACTCACGTCTGTTTATCTTATTAATGAATTCCCATTTCACATAATTCTGGAATTTCTCCCTATGCTAGGCTTTTTGGTCACAATCCTCTGTATTCTCATTTGAGGGTGTTTGGCTCCACTTGTTTTGTCCTCCGTCCACATGTTGAACGTACTAAATTATCTTCTCGTGTTGTTATTTGTGTTTTTCTTGGGTATGGGATTAGGCAGAAAGGTTATCATTGTTATGACCCTGTTTCGAGAAAATTGTATGTTTCTCGAAATGTTTCCTTTATTGAGCATGTTCCTTTCTTTTCCATCCCACCCATCTCACATGACATGTCGAGAGATGATCTTCTTCGAATTGATCCTTTCAGCACTGACTCTGATTCTGATATTATGCATACACCTGTTGTTTCTCCTAACATCTCTTGCAGGTCTGATAACATAGATACCACTATCCCTCCTATGGCTGCTCCTGATCATCTTGTGATTGATGATCTCAATCCACCACATGTGATTGCTGATCCGGATTCACCTCGCTACCCTAGCCGTGCACGTCGATCCACCCAGGTTTCTGATTTTGATTACTCTTGTTATTCTCCATCATTTGCATCATTTCTAGTCAAAATTGATTCTGTTTGAAAGCCAACTTCCTCTGGCCCCGAGGCGGCACAGGATCCTCTTTGGCAAGAGGCTATGAAGGAAGAACTATCTGCTTTGCGTAAGACAGATACTTGGGATTTGATCTTTCCACCTTCTGGTAAGAAGGTTATTGGTTGTTGATGAATCGTTTTCGTACTTAGTGATTTTAGGCCGAAAAGTGCGTCAATTGGCCAACCGGTGCAGTCGCAGTGGCGTATTATGCAGGGTTTCGGCGCTGACGTGGCATGATGACAAGGATTTTAATTAGCGCATTTTGGCGAAGAAAAGGCGCGGAAAGTCGTTGTTTAGGGCACGGTTTTGAGGAAAGGAAAAGATCAAGAAAATATCATAAGGTGGTTAAGGAAAGATCTTGTTTCCTTATCCAACCAAATCTTTTCCTAATCAAGATCTAACCTACCTTGGAGAGGAAGAAAAGGAGGAGTATATAAGAGGATCATGAGGGACGAATTTGAGACCATTCTCTACACCATAGAACACGTCCCAAACATCCCGAGCTCACATTCCGGCCATTGCTCCCTTCCGAACCACCGCACGACCACCGCCTCACGATCACCGCCGCCGCGAACCGCCCAAGCCCATTGCCCGAAGCCGGACAACCTTCCGAACCGAGTGAACCGGATTTTCGTAGCTATTAGAAGAAGAAAAACACTTTTTAATTTCCGTCTTTCATGTTCTTTAAATTCCGTAGTTGAACTCTAGTTTTATTTCCGTTTTGAATTTAATCGTTTTCTAAGAACTTAATATTTTACATTCGAACCTCTTTGTTATTTCAATTCAAGATTTTAATTAAATTTCGTAAGTTATTATTTTACGCTAGTTCGTACCTTAATTAGTTTAAATTTCGTGCATGCTAAATTTAGGGTTATTCGTGTTCATGTTTACGTTACGCAATTGTCCCCGGTTGTCCGATCGAAGCGTCGGCATGAGTAGCTAAACTTTTTTGGGTCGGGGTAGAATGTGAATGCACACGTGAACGATACATGAGGCTTAGGTGCTCATAATTAATCAAAAGGGTTTTGGGATAATTACGAATTAATTAATATGGCTAGTAATTTAGGCTTGATCACCACTAGGTTGCGCGATGCGTAGCTAACTTAGTACTTCCATCGTTTCTCGTGGAACAAGGCTAGGTAAGTAGCGAAATTATTCGTAAGAGTAATTGGATTAAGCCGATAGGAGACTATGAGATGCCCAATATACGAGTAGGCTCCTATAATAGGCTCCCTTAGTTCGATAAAGGCTGTCTAGCTATTAAATCTATTGATTGCCCAACAACGTAGGTTGTAGCTAGGTTAGGGAAGTAGCCGTTTCGATGCCCGACATGGCGGTTCCCGAGCTAAGTAAGTGGGAGTGAGGATCACGCGAGTTTAAGTTACGGTGGTCTCATAACTAGTAGATTCTTGAGATTAATTCATTTTATGTGCCAAGGATTGAAATAACGTGTGCATGAATATTCCGTTGGACACCTTTCGGTTGCCCGGTTAATACGGTTTAAATTCCGTTTTACTTTTTTTTTTCTTGCTTTTAATTTTACAAGTTCTTAGTTTATAATAAAACCCCAAAACTTCGCGTGGTTGCTAACCAAAACCCCGGATAAGTAGAAAAAAATAAAGTGTCTAGTCGTCCGTTCCTCGTGTTCGATACACCGTGAACTATACTTTGAAGTAATTCTCGATTTTTGCGGGATTATTTGGTGCAATACGGCGATCACCAAATTGGCGCCGTTGCTTGGGAACGGTGTTAACTAGTTTCTTTGATTTTTCTACTAATCTTTCGTGCTTTTTAATGTTGCATGAGCGGGTCTTCCAAGCTTAATCGATATTCGATCTTGAGATCGAAAAGCGGCTAAATGAAATAGGAAGGAGACAAAGGCTGCAAAAGCAACAAATTCTTTCCGGGGCGTCGGGACGTCTTAAGCGCCCAACCGGGGAGACAAAACATCCGTCGTTGATCCGATCGGCGACTCCGGGGACCGAGGAATGTTTTTGTTCGACAAAACACTCCACAACACTCCGATGTAACAAGCTCGGGAATCGGGGAGGAAGAGATGGAGGGCGAAGTGCATGATCCGCCACCCTTGAGGATGAATACCGGATCGCTTGACATGGGAGCGGACCTACACGGTCCAATCCAAATCACTACTACGGAACAAATTGATGTCAAAGTGAACATGGTGTTTGCCATGCCAAAGTTTTATGGAAGGACGAACGAAAATCCAAATTCCTTTTTGGCGTCGTTCAACCAAGTGTGTAATCTGCACCGGCGGGGGCGGCCTAGGCGCTTTCAAGCTCAAGGCCTTTCCATTCACTCTTCAAGACGGAGCACAAGCGTGGTTCTCTAGTTTAAAGCCGAATACGATCACGACGTGGGCCCCGGATGCGTACGGTCTTCCTAAAGAAGTATTTCCCACGATCGAAGACAAATGCGTTAAAGAAGCGATTTCCGGGATTGCTCAAGAACTCGATGAGACCTTTGGCGCATCTTGGGAGAGATTTGGACGACTCGTCGATAGTTGTCCGAACCATGGCTACTCGGATGTGGAGCTTCTGCGGATTTTTTATCAAGGAATGACAGAACGAAGCCAAAGCCGTGGTTGATATCGGTCTACAGGGGGAATTTCTATACAAGCCTCTACGAAGATGCGAGGAATATAATCGAAGGACTTGCGGAATCCACCTCACGATACAAGGGGCCGAGACCAACAAGGAGAGCTGTAAATTGGTCTCATTCGACTACTTGGATGAGATCGATAATAAAGTGGAGGCAAAATTGAGCCTATTACAAGACAAGCTCGACTTGCTACTCAAGCGAGAACGCTCCCGCTTCAAGCCGATCAAATGCCGATCACGCATGCGGAGCATGTGGAGAAAAAGGACATACCTCACTATAATGTCCGGGAGAAGAAGTAAACGCAGTGGAAATTGGAGCGGACGGCAAGGGGTTCATCCAGAACCTTCGATGGAGGCAGCCCAGGAAGAACAATTTCAACGAGAGGAATCCGCCTCGACAACAATTTCGGCGGCCATACCGGCGGCCTTACCGGGCTCCTAATCGAAATAGCTACCGACGGACGTATAGGCCTCCGCATCAAAGGCGGTTCCAACGGCGAGTGCTCCGGTTGCCCAGCCGGAGCACCGAATCCCATTGGAAAAACTCTTGGCGAGAAATGGTTTCTTCACGAGAAGACACTACTTGCATTTCAACAACAAATACGAAGGAGATAATCCAAGCTCGGCGAGAGATGAATCAAACGAAGAAGGACCGGGCAAGCTACAATGGATCGGTTGGCCAAGCAAATGAGTAAGTTGAATTCTACTATGCGGGAGATAAAGAATTCTCAAGGGGAGAAAGATTCCGGCTCGGCCACGGACAAAATCCAAATGCCCATACTTGCGGTCGGTTTACGGCTGCGTGGAGGAAAAGAAGCGCTTGGCCCCGGTTGTGCAAGCGAGACACCCCGAAAAGCCGGCGAGAAAGAAGAAGGCCGCGGAACGGCCCTGCACAACCCTACTTGTTCGGAAGAGCCGCGTGCTGAAGATCTTGACCCGAGCGAGAAGAGGAAAGTGTTACGATTAGCCAATCGGAGTCCGAACCGATACTTCCTCCACCATTTTCGGAAGCTTTAGAAAGAAAGAGAACGCCCGAACAAGGGAAAGCATGGATTACATGAAGTTGTTTGAGAAATTGGAGATAAATATCCCTTTCCTTGAAGCAAGTAAAGATTCCAAAGTTTGGAAAATTTGTGAAGGACTTCATAGGCTGGAAAAGTTCCCAAGTCCGGGAAAGTCTTGTTCGATCACACGGTGTCGGCGATTATACGAAGATGCTTCCCGCCAAATGTGCCGACCCGGTATGTTCACACTTTCTGTCGATGGGTGATGTCGCTGATTAAACAAGCCGTGTGTGATCTAGGAGCATCCATAAATGTTATGCCCTTATCCGTATATAATCAATTGGTAGGAGGCTGAATTAATACCCACTAAAGTGATTATCCAATTAGCGAGATAGGTCATGCGTTGCTCCGATTGGTTTGCTTGAGAACATTTTAGTCGAGAATCAATAATTTTGTCTATCAGGTGATTTTTATGTAATTGATACGAATGATAGACAAGTTGAGGGAGCTGCGGGGAGTATTATTAGGAAGACCATTTTTAAAGACGGTAAAAGCCGTAATTAATGTGGATGAGGGTTCAATTAGTGTGGCATATCATAATGAAACTTATGTTCATAGGATAGCCGAAGCACTAAAGAAACCCTACGATCATGAGAATGAGAATGCTTTTTTCTACTGACTCCATTGATGCTATTGTCCAAGAATATCTTGGGGCGTATGTGGTGCGAGGATAAGATGGAAGTTACCTTGACTCGGGGGCCGGCCGAGGCGGGCGTCAAAGATATGAGAGATGAGGAGATCGAGAGAGCATCTTAGCTCTGTACGCGGCCCCAAAGCTCGAGGCGTCGTAACGTGTCTCGGTTGCCCAACCGAGACACCTCCGGAACTTGTTGCCCTCTATCGTCAAAGCTCCGAGGCCGGGACCGAAATGGCTCCCTACACATCCGAAGTATGCATATGCGGGAGAGAATGAGGCGTTGCCCGTCATCATCAACAAGGAGCTTGATGACAATCAAGAGATTGCCTTGCTTGAAGTTTTGAAGAAGCATAAGAAGGCTATAGGGTTGGACTTTAGCCGACATTACGGGTATAAGTCCGGATGTATGTGAGCATTCGATTTTGATGGAGCCGATAGCAAGCCTTTCCGCGACCAACAAAGGAAGCTCAATCCGAATATGCGGGAGGTCGTACTAAAGGAAGTTTTGAAGGTTTGTTGTCAATGGGTATTATTTACCCCATTTCGGATAGCAAATGGGTGAGTCCCGTGCGCGTCTTCTACCGAAGAAATCCGGATTTCAAGTGGTGGAGAACGAGAAGAATGAGCTGGTTCCGTGACGTTTAGTGACGGGATGGCGCATGTGCATCGATTACCGGAAGCCGAATTCGGCCACACGCAAGGATCATTTCCCGCTTCCTTTCATCGATCAAATGCTTTAGAGAGACTTGTGGGGCAAGTCTATTTCGGTTTTCTAGACGGATATAGCGGTTATTTCCAAATCCATGTTTGAGATGAAGATCAAGACAAGACAACGTTCACATGTCCATATGGAACGTTCGACTTACCGCCGAATGCCCGTTTGGATTGTGTAACGCGCCGGGCACCTTTCGAGGTGCATGATGAGTATATTCTCGGACCTTATCGAGAATTGCATAGAAGTCTTCATGGACGACTTCACCGTCTACGGTGACTCTTTACACTACGTGCTTGAAGAATCCAGACAAGGTCCTAGCCGGGTGCGTTGAAAAGAATTTGGTGTTGAATTATGAAAAATGCCATTTCATGGTGACCAGGGAATTGTGCTCGGTCATATCGTTTCTAAAAGAGGGATTGAAGTCGACAAGGCCAAGGTTGAGTCCATAGCCAAATTACCGTACCCTACTACGCCAAAAGAAGTCCGCGGTTTTTCTAGGGCATGCCTGGTTTCTATCGGCGTTTTATCAAGGATTTCGCAAAGATAGCTCAACCATTGACAAGGCTACTTGCAAAAGAGATCGGATTTGATTTTGATGACAAGTGTAAGGGAGGCCTTTGCCCTCCTAAAAGACAAACTTACAACGGCTCCGGTGATGCGGTCGCCGGATTGGAATAAGCCCTTCGAAATAATGTGCGATGCCTCCGATTGGGCAATCGGAGGCGATGCTAGGACATAAATCCGGGAAGGAGAGCCATGTGATTTACTATGCATCAAAGACATTAAATCCGGCTCGATGTAACTATTCCACCACGGAGAAGGAGCTGTTGTGCAATCGTGTTTGCCTTTGATAAATTCCGTTCTTATTTACTCGGCTCGAAGATAATCGTCTATACCAATCATGCCGCCGTCAAGCATCTCCTTGCAAAGAAGGAATCAAAGCCAAGGCTTATCCGATGGATTCTTTTGCTACAAGAATTCGATTGGGAAGTGAAGGACAAGAAAGGAGCTGAAAATCATGTGGCGGATCACTTAAGCCGATTAAATCAAGAAGATGATGGAGGGCCAATCAACGAGACCTTTCCCGAGGAAGAACACTTATATGCTGTTCCGAGGCTATTTCAAGCCTTGTCCAGCTGCTATCGGAACAGTGTTTTGCTATGCAAGTTCGGAAAGTGTCTCGGTTGGTCCGACCGAGACACCATCAAGTCCGAAACGATTGCGGACGGTGGGTAAGACTTCTAATTTACCTTGGTTTTGCTAATATTGTGAATTATTTGACATCTAAGCGGCTTCCACCCGAGTTTACTCACGCTCAAAAAGCTAAGTTGAAAGCGAGTGCAAGCGGTACTATTGGGACTCCCGATTCTTTGGAAAATGGGAGTCGATCAAGTGATTCGAAGATGCATACCCGAAGAAGAGCAAGAAGATGTCTTATTCCATTGCCACTCTTACGCTTATGGTGGACATTTTGGTCCCAAAAGAACCGCACGGAAGGTGTTGGATGCGGGATTCTTTTGGCCACGCCTACACCTCGGCGCTTATAAGTCCTTGTAAGTGCTTGTACACGTTGTCAAATGATTGGAAATATATCCATGAGAGATGAAATGCCCCAACGGCCCTTTAAGATTTTGTGAAATTTTCGATGTATGGGGGATGGATTTCATGGGTCCGTTTCCACACTCATATGGGAACGTGTATATTTTACTAATTTGTCGATTATGTTTCTAAGTGGGTTGAGGCGAAAGCCACCAAAACTAATGATTATAAAGTTGTTGTAGGATTTCTCCGTACTAACATTTTTTGCGGATTTGGAGTGCCTAAAGCTATAATAAGCGATCAAGGCACACACTTTTGCAACCGCACCATAGAATCATTAATGAAGAAGTATGGAGTAGCTCGCTGAGTCTCTATCGCTTACCATCCTCAATCGAATGGACAAGGTGAAGTGTCTAATCGAGAAATCAAGTCTATATTGGAGAAGGCTGTCAATCCGTCAAGGAAGGATTGGAGTACAAGTTTGGATGACGCCTTATGGGCTTATCGGACGGCTATAAAACTCCTCTCGTAATGTCTCCATACGGATTGATTTTTGGTAAGCAATGTCATCTCGCTTGTGCAAGCTGGAGCACAAAGCTTGGTGGGCTGTTAAGAAAATCAACATGGACCCAATTGAATGTGCAAAGGAAAGAAAATATCGGCTGCAAGAGTTGGAAGAGATTCGGATGGAGTCCTATGGCGCGGCCGTGCGATCAAAGATCGTAATAAGGCGTGGCATGATAAGGCTATTCGTTTGAAGAAATTTGAGCCGGGGCGACTTGTCTTCTTTGTATCAATCACGCCTACGGATCATGCCGGGAAAGCTTGGGTCCGGATGGATTGGTCCATTCCGAGTGCGCTCCGCTTGGCCAAGCGGAGCGGTGGTCATCTGGCCCGGATTCGGACGAAGCTTTCACCGTAAATGGCCATCGCCTTAAAATCTACCATGCGGCCGCCATGATGAAAGATGTGGACGAGCAAAGCTTGTCCATTCCCTCTTACGTTTGACTCTTTGAAGAGGAGGTCTAGCCGAAGACTCTAAAGAGAGCGCTACAGGGAGGCGACCCGCGTTTTATTTTAATTTTTGTGTTTTTATTTATTTTTGCCGATTTTATGCTTGATGTTTTTTTCTTCTTATTTTTCGAATTTTTTGGTTGAGGATGAAAAGGTTTAAGTGTAAGGAGAGTGTGGTAAAAAAATTAGAAGGAAAGAGTTTGAGAACTCAATTGCAAGAGATGGGGTAACTTTTCCAATTTGTGCAAGTGGAGGGGTCAAAGTGCAAAAGTTAGCAACTATAAAAGGAAGGAAATCTTGAACCCTACCCACTTGCCACTATTCCCATAACTTCCTCCCATTACCGCCGTCCACATCTCTCTCTCTCTCTCTCTCAAAGCATTTTCAACAAGATTTACAACTTCCCTCTCCACCACCCTACCAACTGCACAACCGATACATCATGCCGCCGAAGAAAAGATCTGGACTCCGCGCCGCCGCAAAGTGGTTCACAGCATACAAGGATGACCCAGAGTTACAGCGCCGCCGCGCCGCCGCTCAAGCTTCCACTGAGGCCGCCGCTGCTCAAGCTCGAGCCCAAGTACTTGCCATTGTGCCTTTCCAACAAGTTGAAGAAGAAGATGTCGCACCACCGCCGGAGTTTACATACCAACCGGAGCCGGAGGAAGACACGCAAAGTACATATTCAACCTTTGTTACGGAATCGTCTTCACCTCCGAAACCGCCAAGGAGACGGTTAAGAAGTAATGCGGGAGTTCGCATTGAAGAACCTATCCAACCGCAATATTATGGAGGAATTAAGTGGTTGGAAGGAATACATGGTGAGTTGCCGAGCGAAGACCAAGATTCGGACTATGTGTCCGACGACCATAACGGCAATTATGAAGGAGATTTCAACTTGAGTGGACTTTCTCTAGTCGATTCCGACTCCACATCCGCCTTCCCTAAGAAAACGAATATGGTAATTGCACCATCATTCACTTGGACACACCCGAAGCCGTAGCCGCACTCTCTCATTTTGAGATCGAGTATATGGATATGCGCTACATGGAGCGTGAAGGTAAAGATTTCCGGAGCGGCCGCTTACTTGGCCAGAGACTTCCTTCGCCGAACGGGTATTATCGCTCCTTTCTTTCGGTATTTTAAAAGAATTGGTTGGTCTTGGTTGTTGGAATCACATCATTACTTGTGTTTTAAGGAGCTTGCTAGGGAATTCTTTAATACATTTCACTTTGAGCATGATACGGATTTGTATGTGCCTTGTATTGAGTTTCGGTTGTTTGGAAATACGTATAATTTGTCTTTGGCGAAGTGGAGTGCGCGTTTAGGTATAACGAGTTTTGATCATTTCCTTGAGTTGAGATATGAGATGGGTTCGCATTGCTTGCCGAACAAGGATCCGTAATACATAGGATCGATGGAAGCATGGAGGCTTCTAGCACCAAGCGACCCGGAGGACTTTCAATCCTCGGGTTCGTACGCGTGCTACATCGAGGATCTCGCTCTCCGCCTTTGTCATCAATACCTAGTCCACAACCTCGCCTTGGTAAGAGTACGACTTTTGATAAGGTAACGGCAAATGAGTTGTATTTCTTGTGGTGTATGCATGCCCGGCCGACCGGTCGACCTTGCTTATTGGATTGCCAAGAATATGTTCATCATATCTAGTCACACCGCACGACACCCTCACATTGTGCCACTTACTTGCTACGTTCATTGAACGTAATTTTTGTGATATATGATGCTCGGTTTTTAAGTCCAGTGCCCCCTCCCACTTCGTTTTATATGTCGTTGTTGAGACATTCTCGCTTAGTGTCCGAGCCCCTAACAGGGACATTCGGTTCTATCCACCGGGACCTCGTGTCTCGAGTGCATCTTCGAGTGTAGGTGGAGATTGCGTGGAGGCTGCTGCGCACCGACTTAAACTCTTTGGGGCGCCGTGTTGACCGCTTGCGCCGCCGTGCGTGATGAGCCGGCTGCCTCGCTTGCCCAAGCGAGGCGCCAAGTAACTTTTCTCCCCAATTTGTGTTTTTGTTTTTGTTTTTCTATTTTGAGTCCGTGTTTGTGAGTCTTTTATGTCCTTACACTTGAAAGGGTTCAAGTGTAAGGAGGGGTAGTTTATTTTCTTTTTGTCGTTTGTATGTTCTTACACTTGAAAGGGTTCAAGTGTAAGGAGGGTGTTTTTGTTTTTATTTTGTCATGCCTTCTCTCTTTGTTTTGTCTTTTCTTCTTGCTCGAGGGCGAGCAAGTTTTAAGTGTAAGGAGGGGGTTTATTTTGTGTCGAAGCATGCCAAAATTTTCGATTTTTTGAAGCGCCCGATTTCTATGTTCAAGCATGTCTTATTTGTGCTTTTGTGTTTCAATATTCTTGCTTGCGGACTTTGTGAAAATTAGATCTAGGCACATATGTGTATGTAATTTGGGATGACGAAAAATAAACTTTGTTGGATCGAATTTTATTAAACCACTCACTTAAATTAGATTTGAACCTAAAGTAGGACACTTCCTACTATTTCTTTTGAGAGTGTTTATCCGCAAAATTGCAATAAGTTTGAGTCATTTGTGATACATGATAGGAGGCACTAGGGATTTTTAGCCAAACGGCCGCAACAAAATTTTCCAACCACTAAATTATCCCCTAGTGAGCCAAGTTGAGCCTTGGCCGATTCTTTGATATGAGTTAGTAAAATATTAGCCAAGGTTTTTTTTCGCCCTACTCTTGACCTATGTTATTGCATGTCTTATAAACTCTTTTGTGCATAATATTGTTGTTTAGAGGAGCGTCACATATGTCCTCTGCCTACTCAATTAAGAGGTGCTTGCAAAAAGATGTGTATAGGCCGAAAACGTGAATGTATAAGGCTGCGAAAGAAAAAGCGGGAATATAAGTGGCACGATTGTCCGGTTGAGACGGTTTGTACCCGAGAAAAAAAAAAAAAAAAATTATGCCACGAAAAAAAATGCATATGAAATATTTAGTTAAAAAAATAATAATAATAATAATGGGTACACAAAAATAATTGTAGCATGTATTTGAAATTGCTAAGTGGTAGAAATTTCTGAATTGTTGTATTAATTGCACAACTGGGTGAGTTTGACATGCATAACATTGAATTAAAATTTTGATGGAGCTTAGTACCCCTAGGACCCTTACCAACATCAATTTTTCTAAGTCCTAATTACAACGTAATGAGAAAGACCTCCTTGATATTGCTATTGTGACGATCTCTTATCGTGATTGCGTGGATTTATTTTCTTGAGTGGCTTGAACCGGACCTAGATTAGTTGAGTGATGAGCGAACCTTGAGGAGATCCACATTGTTTAGATTTTGACCAAGTTGATATATGTGTGCTTAGTTTCGAAATTTGCATTGTCTACTTGCTTGATGAGATCATATTTGCATGATTTGATTTGTTTGGCTAGTTAATTGGCGTTGAGAATTTTGGATTGATTGGTCTTTGCTTCATGTCGTCATTTTTCTTGTTTTATTTGAGTCCGTGTGTTTCGTTCGTGTCTTTGTTTGTTCGTGTCTTTGTGTCCTTGTTTTGTCGTGTCTTTATTTTCCTTGAGTCTTTTATTTTTGTTTTGAGTCTTGGGGATTGGCCGAAATAACTAAGTACCTATCTCTTTCTCTCCTTATACTCGTGGGCGAGCATAAATCAAGTGTAAGGATATTTGATGAATCGTTTTCGTACTTAGTGATTTCAGGCCGAAAAGTGCGTCAATTGGCCAACCGGTGCAGTCGCAGTGGCGTATTATGCAGGGTTTTGGCGCTGACGTGGCATG
Organism: Lavandula angustifolia; assembly: GCA_028984105.1. NCBI lineage: Eukaryota > Viridiplantae > Streptophyta > Magnoliopsida > Lamiales > Lamiaceae > Lavandula > Lavandula angustifolia. The sequence goes on along the minus strand of JAPVEC010000033.1, from coordinate 127,723 downwards.
ATGACAAGGATTTTAATTGGCGCGTTTCGGCGAAGAAAAGGCGCGGAAAGTCGTTGTTTAGGGCACGGTTTTGAGGAAAGGAAAAGATCAAGAAAATATCTTAAGGTGGTTAAGGAAATATCTTGTTTCCTTATCCAACCAAATCTTTTTCCTAATCAAGATCTAACCTACCTTGGAGAGGAAGAAAATGAGGAGTATATAAGAGGATCATGAGGGGCGAATTTGAGACCATTCTCTACACCATAGAACACGTCCCAAACATCCCGAGCTCACATTCCGGCCATTGCTCCCTTCCGAACCACCGCACGACCACCGCCGCACGATCGTCGCCGCCCGAACTGCCCAAGCCGACCGCCGGCCGGACAACCTTCCGAACCAGGTGAACCCAGATTTCCGTAGCTATTAGAAGAAGAAAAACACTTTTTAATTTCCGTCTTTCATGTTCTTTAAATTCCGTAGTTGAACTCTAGTTTTATTTCCGTTTTGAATTTAATCGTTTTCTAAGAACTTAATATTTTACATTCGAACCTCTTTGTTATTTCAATTCAAGATTTTAGTTAAATTTAAGTAAGTTATTATTTTTACGCTAGTTCGTACCTTAATTAGTTTAAATTTCGTGCATGCTAAATTTAGGGTTATTCGTGTTCATGTTTACGTTCTACAAAGCGTCCCGGTTGTCCGATCGAAGCGTCGGCATGAGTAGCTAAACTTTTTAGGGTCCGGCGGGAATGTGAATGCACACGTGAACGGTACATGAGGCTTAGGTGCTCATAATTAATCAAAAGGGTTTCGGGATAATTCGAATTAATTAATCGGCTAGTAATTTAGGCTTGATCACCCTAGGTTGCACGGTCTGTAGCTAACTTAGTACTTCCATCGTTTCTCGTGGAACAAGGCTAGGTAAGTAGCAAAATTATTCGTAAGAGTAATTGGATTAAACCGATAGGAGACTATGAGATGCCCAACATACGAGTAGGCTCCTATACTAGGCTCCCTTAGTTCGATAAAGTTGTCTAGCTATTAAATCTATTGATTGCCCAACAACGTAGGTTGTAGCTAGGTTAGGGAAGTAGCCGTTTCGATGCCCAACATGGCGGTTACCGACTAAGTAAGTGGGAGTGAGGATCACGCAGTTTAAGTTACGGTGGTCTATAACTAGTAGATTCTTGAGATTAATTCATTTTATGTGCCAAGGATTGGAATAACGTGTGCATGAATATTACGTTGGACTCGCCTTTCGATTTGCCCGATTAATACGGTTTAAATTCCGTTTTCTGTTTTTTTTCTTGCTTTTAATTTTACAAGTTCTTAGTTTATAATAAAACCCAAAACTCGCGTGGTTGCTAACCAAAACCCCAGATAAGTAGAAAAAAATAAAGTGTCTAGTCGTCCGTTCCCTGTGTTCGATACCTGTGAACTATACTGAAGTAATTCTCTGATTTTTGCAGGATTATTTGGTGCAATACAGCGATCACCAGTTGTCGATGGGTGTACAAAATAAAAACTCGGTCTGATTGTTCCATTGAGTGATACAAAGCACGCTTGGTGGCTAAAGGTTTCGCTCAAGAGTATGGCTTGGATTATGAGGAAACCTTTGCACCCGTTGCTAAAATGACCACTGTCCGAGTTCTTATTGCAGATGGATGTTAAGAATACATTCTTGAATGGTGATCTCAAAGAGGAAGTTTATATGTGTCCGCCACCGGTGTTTCTCACCTCCCTGGGCAGGTGTGCAAACTTAAGAAAGCTCTGTATGGTCTCAAACAAGCTCCACGAGCTTGGTTCGATAAATTCTCCACTGTTGTGTTGTCGCTTGGTTTTATCCAGAGCACCAATGATTCAGCCTTATTTGTCAGAAAATCCCCTGTAGGTTATATTATACTCTTGTTATATGTTGACGATATGATCATTACAGGTGATGATGTTCACGGTATTTCAGCCCTGAAGGCTACCTTATCTAGCCAGTTCGAAATGAAAGATTTGGGTCCTCTTCGCTACTTTTTGGGTATTGAGGTTGCTTATTCTGAGAAGGGATATCTACTTTCTCAGTCTAAGTACACTAAGGATATTATTGAGCAGACTCGTCTTACAGATACACGTCATGCTGATTCTCCTCTTGAGGTCATATGCGTTACACCCCTACTTGATGGAGAACCTCTTTCGACCCCACTTTGTATCGGTCTATTGTGGGTAGCTTGATTTACCTCACCATTACACGTCCTGATATTGCATATGCTGTTCACATTGTCAGTCAGTTTGTTTGTGCTCCTACATCTATTCATTGGGCTGCAGTCATTCGTATTCTTCGCTACCTCAGGGGAACACTTTATCAAAGTCTCTTGTTTTCTTCTTCCTCGTCTTTGGAGCTTTGTGCATTTTCTGATGCAGACTGGGCGTCTGATCAAACTGATCGTAAATCCACTACTGGCTATTGTGTTTTCATAGGAGATTCTCTTATTTCATGGAAAAGCAAGAAACAAGATGTTGTTTCTCATTCATCCACTGAGGCGGAGTATCGTGCTATGGCTTCTACTACCTGTGAGATTGTGTGGTTACGATGGCTGTTAGCTGATATGGGCGTCTCTTGCAGTGATCCGACACCGATGTATTGCGATAATAAGAGTGCTATTCATATTGCACACAACACTGTCTTTCATGAACGGACCAAACATATCGAGATCGATTGTCATATTACCCGTTATCATCTCGAGAAAGGCACTCTTTCTTTACCATTTGTTTCATCCTCAATGCAACTTGCAGATTTCTTTACAAAGGCCCACACCCTCCAGCGTCATCGGTTCTTTCTTGGCAAACTCTCGATGTTACTCTCGTCCCCATCGCAAGTTTGAGGGTGGATGTTAGCTAGTTTGTTAGCATAGTTTAGTTTGTCCCACATCTAAGTTTTACTAGTTTAGTTTCTCTTTTGTATCCTATAAATAGGACACTCATTCTTCATTAATAACAAAAAGCTCACATTTGAAATGTTATCTATGTATGATTATACATAATCTAACAAGAAGAAGAAAAACGGCGACAGGAATTTTTTTTGAGAAAAAAGGGCACGTCTTTCTCTCTCTCTTGGTCAACTAATTGTCTCGTCAAATGATGTCCACACAACTTCGTCTTCGCGGTTGCGGATTTTGGTTGAAGTCTTTTGATTTCTTGTTCGTGTGTTCGTCTTGGTGATTTCTATTCATCTACCGATTCAATTTGGAATTTCTAATTGGTAACGTATTTCCAATTCTATAGATTGTAGGTTAGATATACTTGTGGAGTTTTCATTGGTAGATTGATTGGTGCTTATATCGTCCGGAGTCACTGGATTGATTTGTGTAACTCTTTATCATCATAGTGGAGTTATTTTGTCTGGACTAGGTCCCCTGGTTTTTTCCAATTGAGTTTTCCACTTAAAATTCTTGGTGTTCTTGTGCATTTAATTTTCGCAAGCTATTATTGTGAATTGGTTCATCCTGTTTTAATCGGTGGTTTGAGAAAATTGGATTGTTTCTCGTAAGGATCGAAGAAGAAGGAGATTCGCACGAAGAGAAGCTGCCGGTGTTTCGTCTCAGATCTATGAATGGACTCGCCCACTGCCGTTGCCATAAACGCTCACACCAAGCACCGCCGCCGCCGCGATTCCCCGTCGTGCGCCGCCTTGAGCTCCGGAACGACAGTTAGATCTGCGCGCTTGTACTTGCTTGCTCACGCCCGTCGATGTCCAAGTGCACCCCACCTTTCGAACAGCGTTCACCGGTGCCGCCATCCGCCACGCACATGCCGAGGAATCCACCTGACCCCCTCGCTACCTGCTTTGTGAACCAGCAGGTGGCACAGTATGCTAGCAGCCAAGGCTTGCATTGAGCGCCGCCTCTCATGCTGTCAACAATTAAATACTGCTGCGCCGCCGCTGAGTCATGCCGGATCCGCCGCCGCCGCGCTGGAGGTCACCCCAGATCCAACTCCCTGCGCCGCCTTCGTGAGTCCAAATTGTTAACGCCATTCTTTTACGTGTGCGAGTCTCTCGAAGTGGGTTTGTTGAAATGGGTCACAAATTGTGATTTAGTTGCAGGTGGACTTTGTGTGTGTTTTATGGGCTCTTGGGGAGAAATTCTCTTGGCCTCATTGAAGAGATATAAACCACCTTATTCGTATCTTTCCACGGTTTTATGAAAAAGGATGAGTTGTCCAAAACAAATTCGAGGATGAATTTTATCTGACCTGGAGAAAATGTTGAAGAGAAGATGATGGGCTTCTAGCATTGGTGATGATGAGAAGAATTGGGCTTATTTTAATTATGTATTTGGGCTTTTGTTATGTGGGCTTTTAGGGTTTCTAGCATTCTATGTATTTATAGGTGTCTTATGACTTGTAATAGATAGATTAGAGGATTGAAGAAAATCGACGGTGCGACCGATCGTCCCCATTCTCCTCCGCTAGGCAGACCAGTTTTGGATGCCGTTATCATAGGTATTCGTGCGTCGAATCAACGGGTTAACGAAAATTAATTTTCCGGCATTCGTGCGCGAATCAACGGATCTTGATAGACCGTCTGTGGCATTTCGAGGAAATCAACGAATTCGATTGGTGTCACATCTATCCTATTTACCTATTTCGTTTTATCTAATCTTTCAGTTGCATCATTACTTAACTAGACGAGGTGAAATTTGAAATAGTAGATAAAAAAATGGGAGAAAGTGTAAGAACATAAAGTGAATCGACCTTGCACCAAAGAAGAGTTTGACCCTATGCGCTTTAGTCCAGTCCTAATTGATCCTGATTTAACATTAGAAGTACTCCCTCCGTTCTATTGATCTTGTTCTCTTTCTTTTTGCGCTGTTATTAAGGCGAGTTGGTAGTTGTGAGTAAGTGGGTGGGTCCCACAAAAATAAAGTTGTTAGTTGTGAGTAGATAAATTGTCATTTTTGGTAGAGAATAAGATGGATAAGACAATCCGAAAAGGAAAGTAAGACAAGATGAATGCAATTGATGGAGTATATTTTTTTTCCCCCTTTAGCCGAATACTTTTGTATGTAAATACTGCATATTTAACTCCTATAAATCGATGTTCCTCCGGTCTTCCCAATGAGTTTTAGTCTCAATACGAATGATCCACGCTAGTTTGCATTGTAAGATGTTTGGACATTAGATATCGGTAAAAAAAGTAAGAATCTTGCGCGAGACACACTTAGAACGATTGAAATACACGCGCGGTTAACTTTGACGAGAGGGGTTTTTCGGTGCAACATTTTAAGAATACCGGAATGGTTTTGGCAATAAATGAATATATGATAGTTTACACATGTTTACCTAACACATGACATTTTTTGACATTTAATTCCCCCTAGTTTCACGAGAAGAAACAAAAAAGTAAAAGAACTCGCTGTAACTAATCAAATTAAGTAGGAAATTTATAGTACCTCAAGTTGATTGAACCTAACTGCCCAATGCAATACTGTCTCCCCATCATCTATCCTTTGCATGCATGTTTTTCCAACTTCTCCACCAAAATCTGCAACACCCTAACCTCACCATGTTTCACGCACAAATGCAACACAGTTTGTCCATGGTAGGAAAATGATTCAGTCGAAGTAGATGTTTGTGACCTCAACATATCCATTCATGGCTGCAATTAATATGAATTGGATTCATGCCTTGTTCGTCCAGTGACCATCATATCTCTAGGGCTACTGGTAAAGAGGCAATCTCAAATTTCCTAGGATTAGCATTTTCATTTGAATTATAAGGGTGGGATAAATGAATGACAATGTTATGAATCAAATGGGCCAGACCCAATATCAAAGTAGGATCTATTATTCTATTTAGGTGTCAAGTTATTTAGGTCTGCATATCTTTATTTGTGATGGGAGGCAGACACAAAATATATGCACGTCGGAAATCAAAATTATAGCCTTCTCAATTTGCAGAATATATTAGGAGCATAAGTGTAACGCCCCAATTTTTCAAAACATAACTAGGGACGTTACTTCATGCTTAATACGCACATTTCAATTCTTTCAAAATATTTCCATGTAAAAGAATCATTTCGAAAGTTAGGTTTTTTTTTTCATAGTCAGCGAAAATCTTAAATAAAACAAGTTCTCAAAATATGCACAGTTCATGATAAAACTAGTTAATGCAATAATCAATTTCATAAATCCTTCCTTGTGTGACTATCACAACCAACACCTCTACGCATCGGCCGAGTCATTTCCTAAAAAATGTTAAAATAGTGGGTTGAGTACGACTACTCAGTGGGAGATTTATACATTTACCAAAATTATATATCACACCGATAAGACATGGAAAATTAGATTATGGAAAGAAATAGTCGGCCACAAAGAGCACATGAACTTGTAATTGGCCACACCTACCACATGAACTTTTCAAACAGTCCGATTTCGACTGACGGCCGGATTTTGACCGATTTTTCATAGAGGATCCAAAATCGAACCTATGGCCCGATTTCGACCCTTGCCTTTCCTTTCAGGATCCGAATTTTAACGCCCCGAAGTTTTTAATATAAAATACATTGTATATCTATTCATGCATGTTATTAAGTGTTTTAGTTCTGTAAGTCGCGCCATAGAAATTTAAATAAAAATTAAAGCATCTATCTTATTTGTCATTAAATCATTTTTATTATGTAAATTTATTTTGAATTTTGAATGTATTTGTTTATATCATATTATGATTACTCCCTCCGTCCCAAAATTCTTGTCCGTTATTCCATTTTGGGTTGTCCCAAAATTCTTGTCCACTTTCCTTTTTAGTAAATTATTACACATAACTTTTTTGTGGGACCCACAACTTTATACCACTCTACACATAACTAACAACTCTCCTTAAAAATCGTGCAAAAAGAAAATTGGACAAGAATTTTGGGACGGAGGGAGTATATTTTTTTATTTAATTATTTAGAAATCATGTTAGGATTATTAGACAAGAATAATATTTATTTACTTCGGATTTCCTAAACATACTAAGATTCATAAAAGGATATAATATTTTATAGTGTATTAAGTTATTAGGAGATAATTTGAAATTATAATTTATGAATAAAATAGATATTATATTTGTGATACACATATTTTAGGAAAAAAAATATAGTTGTATTTATCCATATCCTAATTTATCTATAATTGAATCTCTTATATGGTAAGTGATAGACTAAATGCTATATAAATTATATAAGGACGAAAATAATTATGGATAAAATAAGGATCTTTAGATAATGATTTCTAGGCCTATAAATACCCCTTAGTCGCTCATAATATAGCATCCCATAAAATTTTTGAAAATCTGTCAGCATATCTGCGAACTATTTTGGTGATCGTTGTTTTCACCAAATAAATCCTGCAAAATTGCTAGAACTTAAATCAGTATAGCAAACAGGTATCGAACACAGGGAACGGAGAGTTTTAAACTTATAAAACCTATCAATCAAGATTTTGGTTAGCAACCACGCAAATTTTGTGAATAACTAATCCTAAGACAACGAAAAATTAAACAAGAAATAAACAAGAAATTTATCTAATGCAAATAAAAGCGGGTCCAGCAAGATGATTCACACACACACACAATCGATCATAGACACTAATAATTAATTAATCCACTTAAATCAATTAGTTGTAGGATATCGTAATTAAACTGACATATCCCCTATTCCCCTTAATTAATCGGTAATCGCCATGGTGGGCATTGAAACGACTACTTCTCTAAATTAGATGCAACCTACGTTGGTGGGCAATCAATAGATTTAACACCTAATCAGCTTTAAGAACTAAGGGAACCCAATTTAGGAGCCTACTCGTATGGTGGGCATCTAATAGTCTCCTACCAAATTAATCCAATTGTCCTAAGAACAATTTGCTACTTATTTAGCCTAATCCCATGAGAAACGATGGAAGTACTAAATTAGCTATGAATTAAACTAACCTAGGGTGATCAAGCCTAAATTAATTAATCCAATTAATTAAACCTAGATTAATTCGAACCCAAATGATTAATTTTAAGCCCTAGTCTCACGAAATTAAGGTGGTGTGTGTGTTACATCTCGCCGGCCCCTAAAAAGACTTAGCCGCGCATATCGGCTGGACGGCCGGACAGGTAAGTTTCTTGGACGTAACACAAAACATGCTTGAAAATCATAAAATAATTATGCACGAAAATCAAACAAATACCAAATAATCGGAACAATAATAGGAACGAAATTAAACCACTAAAATTATGAGATCATAAATTAAAGACTTCAAATTATCCTACAGGAAAATAAAAACGGAGACAATTCAAATCCGGGAATGCAAAATGAAAGTGATAACATGTTGTTTCTTCCAAATCAAACCACAATTCTCGAAACGAAATTAAGAAATGCAAACTTTTAACTTGATGAACCCTTCGATCGGATCCTTCGGCGTGGATGAATGGTGTAAAAGGTTGATGATGATTCCGGCAGAGTAGCAGCTAGGGTTCGGTGGTTGAAGTCGTGAATGAATGGAGACGGAAATTGAATTATGCGTGATCAAGGTTGTAATTTTCGTTCGTCTCCTCTCCTATATATAGGGCGGCTCCTTTTCCTTGTAGAAGTAGGGTTTTTATATCCAATATGGAAAGATATTAATTAGATAAATCATATCCAATTATTTCCATATCATCTCTTTCCTTATCCTCCACCTTCCTTCTCTACAATTTCGTCCAAAATTCCATCTTTTAAACCCCAAATCGAGCCTGCCACCTCAGCAACTCATCACCGCCACATCAGCACGAAAAATCTGCAAGAAGCACAGAAATACGATCCAACTGGCCAGGTGGGCCCCAAAACAGACAGAATTTGTATAGTACGAATTAGACTCATCAAACCTCCTTACACTTGAACTATACTTGCCCTCAAGTATAAGAAACACAAAAGAATATGTACTATTCAAATTCAGTCAATCCCCAAGACTCAAGACTCAAAATAAAAATATAAAAGATGAAAATAAGACAAGAAAAGAGAAGGAAAAGACAAGGAAAAGACAGAGACTCGAAACAAAGACAAAAACAAAAACAAGAAGCAATACCAATCATATCCGTAATCTCCACACTCAAAGAACTAGCCAAACATGTCAAACCATGCAAATATGAATCTCATCAAACAAGTAGAGTTGCAAATTTAAGACAAGGCACACAAATATCAACTTGGTCAAAAACATAAGCAAAAGTGGATCATCCTCACGGTTCACTCAACACTCTCTAATCTAGGTCCGGTCAAACCACTCAAAAAAAATAGTCCACTCTATCACGATAAAAGATTGTCACAACTGCAACATCAAGGAGGTCTTTCTTTTTTGGTTGTAATGGGGCTTAGGACATAGACAATTTTTTGTTGGTAAGGGTCCTAAAGGTTCTAAGCTCCACAAAATGTATTAAATGTCATGCATGTCATACTCGCCTAACATGAGATAATCAAGAATAGATAATATCACCCACCACTAAAGAATTACACATTAAATGCTACCAATTTAAACACAAGTACCCTTCTTATAATCTGAATTTACCACGTTTTCAATATTTATTTTTTTTTCGTGGTTTTTTTTTTTTTAACAAACCGGGTACATACTCGTGCATGCTCGGGCGGGCCGTAATTTCGCTATTTAAAGTGCGGTTTTTTCAACGATTCCGGCCAAATACCATTCTCAGTAGCATATATCAACCGAGCGGCAGAGGGACTAAATCGATATCCTCACATATATAATAAGATCAATCTCAAGAAAGCTTGTAAAACATGCAATGACATTGGACAAGAGAAAGCTAAAAAGGCATTGACTAAAATTTTCTGACTAAATCAAAGAATCGGTCAAGGCTCAATTGGGTTCACTAGGGGATAATATAAGGTAGGAAAGTATTGTCGCGGCCAAATGGTTTAATCCCTAGTGCCTCCTATCACGTATCACAAGTGACTCACCTTTATTGCAATTTCATGGACAAACACTCTCAAAGAAATTAGTAGGAAGTGTCCTACTTAAAAGGCTCAAGTCTAATATACGGAGTGTGTGTAAAATTCGATCCACTAATTACTTATTATTTCTCATCCCAAATTACATACAAATGTGCACCAAGTCCTACTCTTCACAACAACTAACATGCTTGCACATTGAAACATAAAGCACAAATAAAACATGCTTAGCAAAGAACAAGAGTGCATCAACAACTTCAATTTTTGGCATGCTTCGACGACACAAAAGAAAGAACGACACAAAGTGAAACGACGTAAAGACCTCCCTCCTTACACTTAAACCCTTGTGTGCCCTCACGCAAGAAAAGAAAAGAATAGGGACGAAGAAACATGACAAAAACACAAAACAAAAATGAACAAACCCTCCTTACACTTGATCCCTACTAAGATCAAGCGTAGACACAACAAACAAGATAAAAACACATAAAACACGAAAAAAATCAAACACAGACTCAAAGACTAAAAACGAAGGGGAAATGACATCACCATCGCCTTTTTTGGCGGCCGGGCGGGGGCAGATACTGCTCTAGCTCATCAAACCGGCGACGAATCTTCCTCCTTACACTTAAGTCCACAACGTCCTTCGTAGCCTAGATCTGGAAAAAACAACACAAAACAAAGACCAAATAATAAAATCAAAGGAAAATAAACGATAGTCAACTCGGGTTGCCTCCCGGTAGCGCCTTTCTTTAAAGTCTTTGGCTAGACCTCCTCTCAAAGGGTCAATCTGGTGGAGGTATGCATAGTGGAGTCACATCCACTACCTTGATCACCCTATGCAATCGCTTCCCACGGTCTTTATACCACATGGAATCATCACAGATCTCTTTATCCCTCATGTCTTTGGCATCCAAATTAGCAAATCCATATGTGGGAGCGTTTCCATCTTATCCTGCAACAAGTGCGTCTCAAGATATTCTTGGACAAGGCTCTCAAAAACGTCAGTAGAAAGGGTATCTTCATTCTCATGATCATTAGGTTTCTTAAGTGCATTATCAATATGATGAAAATAAATTTCATTATGATACTTAACATTTATGGAAACTTCATCAACATCAATCAACGCCCTAATAGTCTTCAAAAATGGTCTACCCAATGAGAACACCCATAGTACCCTCAACTTGCCTATCATTGGTATCTATAACATAGAAATCGGCGGGATAGACAAAATTGTTAATTCGACAAGGATATTTTCTAGTAAGCCTATGGGTGCAATGCATGATCTATCGGCAAGTTGTATAATCACTCGTGTAGACACCAACTCAACTCCGAGTTAATTGATTATACACGCACAACGGCATAACATTGATTGATGCTCCTAAGTCACACATAGCATGCTTAACCATCACATTTCCCATAAGACAAGGTAAAGTAAACATACTTGGGTCTACGCACTTGGCGGGGAGCATCTTCCGGATGATTGTCGACACCGACGTATCCATCAATACCTTCTCGATCGCCGGATCTTACCCCGCTATGAAGTCTTTCACAAATTTCCCAAATTGGGGAATCTTCACGGCTTCGAGGAAAGGTATGTTGATTTCCGACTTCTCGAACAACTTCACATAATCCATGTATTCCTTGTTCGAGTGTCCGTTTCCTCTCCAATGCCTCGGGAAACGGTGGAGGTATAGCGGTTTTTAGGGTGCATGCTCGGACAGATCGGCCTTCTGCGCTGCGTGAACTTCATCGCAAAAATTCGCAACTCGCCAGTCGCGTGCTCGGGCGACGACCTTCTCTCGTCGGCCAGGCTCTCCATCGCCCATTACGCAGTGCAGCCGGGTCTGCTCGGGCAAGCCGACCTCTCTCGTCATCGTCGAATGCTCGCGTCAGCTCATTTCGGTCTGTTCTCTGCGTAGATCTAATCTTTTGGGGACTCGCTTTCGGTATTGGTTCGGACAACTCTTTTCCACTCCTCAACATGATGTGATTGCAACTACAAAGTGCGAGACGAATTTGGCCGAGTCGAGAAGGTAATTGCCTCCGATTTGCCTTCATTTCATCTAGCGAAGTGGTCATCATAGACATTTGCTTGGTCAGATTTTCCAAGATATCCTGTTGCTCCCACTTCAATTGTTGCACTTCTCTCTTCATGGCTTGAAGCTCATCATAATTTGAAGTTATTTCCTTCTGCATCTGCTTCTGATATGCAATGACATCTTTTTGAGAAACAATCATCTCGCACATCAATTCTTCAAGCGAAGAGGATCCCTCGTTGGTTTGGTCGGGCGGAGGCATGATTGCTATTTTTGGCTTCAATGTCATTTGATGCGAAGCTCGGTAAGGTTGCCTAGTACCGATGGTAGGTGTCCGATCTAAATTGTCATAGCGGTGGATGAGTTGTTGTACTTGACTTTGTGGAAATTCCACGTGCTTGTGTTTACGGGCACCTTGCTCTTCATCAATTTCCTGCTCGAGCTCAGTCTTCTTTTTACCGTACATGCTAATTTGACTTACATTAGCCCTAGCATTCGGGTTGGGCTGGACTTGCGACGGTAATTGCCCTTGACTTGCCTTCATCTCTTGAATTGAAGAATTCAACTTGGAAATCTGCTTGGATAAATTCTCGACGGTGCTTTGATTATCCCTCTTTGTCCGATTAATCTCATCTTGCATCTATTGTTGATAGACAATGGTACTCTTCTGAGAAGTAATCATTTCAGCCATCATTTTCTCCAAGGGGCTGCTCTGGTCCGTCTGGCCTGACGGACCAGTCTGCTGCTGAAACTGCTGCGAGAATTGCCTTTGATGTGGAGGTCTGTAGGATTGTTGAAACCCTTGTTGCTGAGGTGGCTGATATTGTTGATGTTGATACGTAGGCTGTTGGAATGACTGTTGTGGAAGATTCCTTGGCGATTGTGGCACTTGATCATCTTGTCTCCACCTTAGGTTCGGATGAACCTTGTTCTGTCCATTCCAATTGTCGGCTGCATTAACATCCTCGCCTTGACACTGAAGAGATGTGTGCCCTCTTTGACCACATGCACCACATGTATGATCATTCATGGTGCGCTCAGATGAAGAGGAGGAGGAAGGAGGATTTCTCTCCTTGAATAGCCTGTCCAATTTATCTTCAAGTTGGCTGAACTTCTCCTCCATTTTCATACCAACCTTCATATCTAGATCATCTAGGAAGTCTCCGCTTGAAAGGTTAACGGACTTCCTCTGCATTCTCGGTCCTTTGTACTGCGATGTGGATTCGGCAAGTCCTTCAATTATTGCCTTCGCATCAGTATAGTAGCTGTTAGCGAAGCTACCTTTCAATCCAACATTCACCATGGTTTTAGACTCATCTGTCATGCCTTGGTAGAAGCATTGTAGTAAATCCACATCCGAAAAACCATGGTTTGGGCAGATATCAACTAGCTTCCCAAATCTCTCCCAGTAGGCACCAAAAGATTCGTCCAGCTCTTGAGTAATCCCGGAAATCTCCTTCTTGAGTACATTTGTCTTGGACTGAGGAAAGTATTTGTCCAAGAATGTTTGGCGCATTTGAGACCAGGTAGTGATTGACCTAGGTCTCAATCCGGAAAACCAAGCACGAGCACCATCTTGTAGAGTAAAAGGGAATGCTTTTAGCTTGAAAGCATCCAAATGTCCTTGTCTGTGCAGATCACAGACCTGATTAAATCCCTCCAGAAAAGAAAAGGGATTCTCATTCAGCTTCCCGTAAAACTTTGGACATGCCGCGACCAAATTCAGCTTCACATCTATTTGCTCCGTGGTAGTTATGTGGATTGGTCCGGGGAAGTCCTCTCCCAAGTTCCTCGAACCTGAGTTCATCTTCATATTGGCTCTTTCTTCTTCAGCCATGTTTCCTTCTTCAGATTCAAAATTGATGTCTTCAGAATACGGGCCTGTCTGACCTGTCGGACCGATTTCAGACTCTGACTCACTGGTTCTGTCTTCTGCGGTCGGTCGGACTGTTTACCTTCACGGCGGCCTTTGGTTGCTTCTGCTAGACTTTGTTTGCCTTCCTATTCCTTTTCGCAGTCTTTTCTATTTCTGGGATCAAAGTGTAGAAAAGGGCGGGAAGACTCGCTCATGCAACACTTAAAAAGCACAAAAGATCAGTAGGGAAAAATAAGCTTAAATAAAACACCGTTCCCAGAACGGCGCCAATTTTGGTGATCGTTGTTTTCACCAAATAAATCCCGCAAAATTGCTAGAACTTAAATCGTATAGCAAACAGGTATCGAACACGAGGAACGGAGAGTTTTAAACTTATAAAACCTATCAATCAAGATTTTGGTTAGCAACCACGCAAATTTTGGGAATAACTAATCCTAAGACAACGAAAAATTAAACAAGAAATAAACAAGAAATTTATCTAATGCAAATAAAAGCGGGTCCAAGAAGATGATTCACACACACACACAATCGATCATAGACACTAATAATTAATTAATCCACTTAAATCAATTAGTTGTAGGATACCGTAATTAAACCGACATATCCCCTATTCCCCTTAATTAATCAGTAATCGCCATGGTGGGCATTGAAACGACTACTTCTCTAAATTAGATGCAACCTACGTTGGTGGGCAATCAATAGATTTAACACCTAATCAGCTTTAAGAACTAAGGGAACCCAATTTAGGAGCCTACTCGTATGGTGGGCATCTAATAGTCTCCTACCAAATTAATCCAATTGTCCTAAGAACAATTTGCTACTTATTTAGCCTAATCCCATGAGAAACGATGGAAGTACTAAATTAGCTATGAATTAAACTAACCTAGGGTGATCAAGCCTAAATTAATTAATCCAATTAATTAAACCTAGATTAATTCAGAACCCAAATGATTAATTTTAAGCCCTAGTCTCACGAAATTAAGGTGGTGTGTGTGTTACATCTCGCCGGCCCCTAAAAAAGACTTAGCCAGCATATCGGCCTGGAGCGCCGACAGGACCCGGTTTATTGGACGTAACACAAAACATGCTGAAAATCATAAAATAATTATGCACGAAAATCAAACAAATACCAAATAATCAGAACAATAATAGGAACGAAATTAAACCCTAAAATTATGAGATCATAAATTAAAGACTTCAAATTATCCTACAGGAAAATAGAACGGAGACAATTCAAATCCGGGAATGCAAAATGAAAGTGATAACATGTTGTTTCTTCCAAATCAAACCACAATTCTCGAAACGAAATTAAGAAATGCAAACTTTTAACTTGATGAACCCTTCGATCGGATCCTTCGGCGTGGATGAATGGTGTAAAAGGTTGATGATGATTCCGGCAGAGTAGCAGCTAGGGTTTGGTGGTTGAAGTCGTGAATGAATGGAGACGGAAATTGAATTATGCGTGATCAAGGTTGTAATTTTCGTTCGTCTCCTCTCCTATATATAGGGCGGCTCCTTTTCCTTGTAGAAGTAGGGTTTTTATATCCAATATGGAAAGATATTAATTAGATAA
Source organism: Lavandula angustifolia (assembly GCA_028984105.1). Classification (NCBI taxonomy): domain Eukaryota; kingdom Viridiplantae; phylum Streptophyta; class Magnoliopsida; order Lamiales; family Lamiaceae; genus Lavandula; species Lavandula angustifolia. Next base: position 112,307 of record JAPVEC010000033.1, on the reverse strand, counting down.
ATCATATCCAATTATTTCCATATCATCTCTTTCCTTATCCTCCACCTTCCTTCTCTACAATTTCGTCCAAAATTCCATCTTTTAAACCCCAAATCGAGCCTGCCACCTCAGCAACTCATCACCGCCACATCAGCACGAAAAATCTGCAAGAAGCACAGAAATACGGTCCAACTGGCCAGGTGGGCCCCAAAACAGACAGAATTTGTATAGTACGAATTAGACTCATCATATTTCAAGAATTATTTACACATATTCCCGTCGTCATCTCATCGTAAAAATTTAGGATCATCTTCATAGGTATGTCTAGTATACTTTATCATTTTTGTAGAATTTTACAAACATTATAAGTATTTGTTTAAAGTTATTATTCATAACCTGCAAGTTTTTGACAGCATGTCCATAAGCTTGATAGGAAAATTATTTTTCATGTTTTCTTTGAGTTTTTTCGACCATGCTGAAAATTAATAGGATATACTATATGTTAGGTCTTTCATGTTAAAAATATAGAATTTTAGGATATGTGTACCATTTATTTGTTAATTTATTTCTTGATGTGTCAGATTCTTGTCAACAAGCATGTAGATTGAAAAACAAGAGTTTTTATGTTACTATTAAACGAATTATTGATCATGATAAGTTTATTATGATAAGATATGTAATATGTGTTCATGTTAGAGGTCTACAATTTTTAGGACAATACTTTTTTTATTTTATTAATTTATTTCATGAATTACTGAATTACTCAATACATGACTGAATTGTCAATAGAAGTAAGATTATATTTAATATACTTAACTTTATTATTATGTGAAACATTTAAATTTTCATGATAATAAGTAGATTATGTATAGTATACATTTATTTGATTATTTTGATCAATGTGTTGAATTATTTGAATTATTGATGCATGTATGACATTCCATGTAAAGTCATTAAGATAAATTTTCATGTATAGGATCGGCGGGCATGACTTAAATATTGATATCCATTATTTTCTTCAAAATCAAGGTTAAGGTGGGGAATGCTACCGTTATCTTTTTTATACATTGTGCTCGATATTTAATGTGATTATGACAGGCATGAAAGGAAGGGTCGAAATCGGGCCCTAGGATCGAAATCGGATCCTGAAAGAAAAGGCAAGGGTCAAAATCGGGCCATAGGTTTGAATTCGGATCCTCTATGAAAAATCGGTCAAAATCCGGCCGTCAGTCGAAATCGGACTGTTTGAAAAGTTCATGTGGTCTGTGTGGCCAATTACAAGTTCATGTGGTCTGTGTGGTCAAGTATTTCTTTCCATGATCTAATTTTTCATGTCTTATCGGTGTGGTGTATAATTTTGGTAAATGTGTACATCTCCCACTGAGTAGTCGTACTCAACCCACTATTTTAACATTTTTTAGGAAATGGCTCTACCGATGCGTAGAGGTGTTGGTGGGGATGGTCACACGAGGAAGGATTTATGAAATGGATTATTGACAAACATGGATTTATAGGTCTTAGAGAGCTATGTTGTTTATTTACTAAGAAAAATCATGATTGTACATGTTGTGTTTGCATAGTTCATCGTTTTTGAAGAATATGCCACTTGGGTTGGTTTCTATTGATTTTTTAGGAGAACGAAGACCTATTTTGTAGAAGAAGAAAGTTGAGCCTTAAAGTTCAGCTCGCTGGGGTCACGTGGTCGAAAACAGATCGAGATTGGGATAAGAAACGAGGGAGAACGAGCCAAAACAAAAATGGCATGCAGAAGCAGAAACAGTACCGCGTGTTGGGTGGCGGGACAGCCCATTTGGGTTTGTCTCCCACTACACCTAATCTTTTGAAAAGTTGTCTCCCAAAAATTGTCTCCCACTACACCTAATCTTTTGAAAAGATGTCTCCCACTACACCTAATTATTATGTTTTGGTCAAGAAGTGGGTTGGAAGATGTATATAACGTGGGAGGAGAAGGGAGAAAGGACTACTCGATTCATTTTGGAAACAACAACTACATACTACAATAAAAACTTCCTCTATTCTCTCTTAGAAGTTCTCGTGGGGAAGAGAAAGAAAGAGAAGAAATTTCATAAAACACCAATCTTTACTCCTCTTTCTCTTCAATACTCTCGATTAAGAGGAACCAAGTGAGAGAAATTCTCTTCTCAAGAAATCATGATTGAAGACAAGGCTTCAGGATTTGTCTGCATTTTCTTTTCCCTTTGCTTTCTCATATCTTAAACATGTTATGATTTTAGTATGTTGTTAATCAAGAACATGAGTAGCTAAATTCCTTATTCTAGGGGGTAGACTTGATGAGTTTGTTTGAGAATTGATGTTTACTTGATTTGCTTATAGTTAATCTACTCTATTTCTCTATGCTCTAGCTTTTAATGATTATTTGAATGATTGATCACCATTTAAATTTATCCATGAAACTAATTCGATAAACGAGAGTTGAGAATTAATTATAGATTAAGAGCATAGAACACCTCCTTCTAATAGACCGAGAGGTTGCGGGATACGGGTGAGGGCAATAGACTCAAGAACTTTTGGGAGTTCTAGGTTTCGATGAATTGGAGACGATAGTCTTAATCTAGAATCCACGGTCTAAGTTCACCGAGAGGTAGTTAGGCTATATCCGACGTCGCTCATAAATAGATGTAATTAACCGTAGCAAACTCAAGTAAGCTAGATCCTTTTACATATCATTAGTGTCTACCCCTAGAATATCTTCTCTTGGATTTTCATCAATTTAGCTTCTTTATTACCCTTTGCTGTAATTTATTTCAATTATTGCCTAGGACTAATCACCCCACTAAGTTTTCATCGTTTAGATAGAGTTTAAGCATCCGAATAAACTCTGAATAGGAGTAGTTACACGATTAACCGCATAGTCCTTTGGGAGACGACCTTACTCACCACCTATATTCCAACACCCCATACACTTGTGGGTAGAGGTCTAAGTAGGACACGATCTATTATTGCATTAACTAGTTTTATCATGAACTGCATATTTTTTGAGAACTTGTTTTATTTAAGACTTCCGCTGACTATGAAAAAAAAAACTGGTGATCGCTGTATTGCACCAAATAATACTGCAAAATCAGAGAATTATATCAGTATAGTTCACAGGGTATCGAACACAGGGAACGGACGACTAGACACTTTATTTTCCAACTTATCTATGGTTTTGGTTAGCAACCACGCAAGATTTAGGTTTCCTATTAAACTAAGAAATTGTAAAACTGAAAGAAATTAATAAAACTGAAAATAAACTATATGAACTGGGCAATTGAAAGACAGGTCCAGCAGAATACACGTAATTCCAATCCTCGGCACTTAATATGAATTAATCTCAAGAATCTACTAGTTATAGACCACCGTAACTTAAACTGCGTGATCCTCACTCCCACTTACTTAGTCGGTAACCGCCATGTTGGGCATCGAAACGGCTACTTCCCTAACCTAGCTACAACCTACGTTGTTGGGCAACCAATAGATTTAATAGCTAGACAACTTTATCGAACTAAGGGAGCCTAGTATAGGAGCCTACTCGTATGTTGGGCATCTAATAGTCTCCTATCGGTTTAATCCAATTACTCTTACGAATAATTTCGGTACTTACCTAGCCTTATTCCACGAGAAACGATGGAAGTACTAAGTTAGCTACAGACTGCGCAACCTAGGGTGATCAAGCCTAAATTACTAGCCGATTAATTAATTCGAATTAACCCGAAACCCTTTTGATTAATTATTCGAACCTAAGCCTCATGTACTCGTTCACGTGTGCATTTACATTCTCGCTGCGACCCTAAAAAGTTTAGCTACTCATGCAGACGCTTCGGTTGGGCAACTGAGACAGTTTAGGTAACATAAACTTAGACATGAATAACCCTAGATGTAGCATGAACGAAATTTAAATTAACTAAGGCACGAAATAACAGAATATTAATACCGATGAAATTAAACTAGAACTTGAATTAAAATAGCAAATGATGTTCGAAAGTAAATATTAAGATCCTACGAAAACGATTAACTACGAAACGAAATTAAAACTAGAATTCAAACCTCGGAATTAAGAACATAAAAAGACAGAAATGAAAGATGTGTTTTCTTCTTCAACTAAACTACGGAATGGGTCGGAAGTGGTTCGGTGGTTGTCGGCGGTCTTCGGCTGGCTACGGCGGTGATGGTTCGGCAGCGATTGGATCGGAATGGAGTCACGGCGTGATCAAGGGCTTCGAATGGTGTCAAGGTTCGTCTCTTCTTTTTTTGTTCTCGCCCTCTTCTAGTCTTTATATACTCCTTTTCTTCATCTCCAAGTTAGGTCAAATCTTTGATAAGGGAAAAAATTTGGATAAATAAGGAAACAAGATCTTCCCTTAACTACCACAAAATATCTTCTTGATTCTTTCCTTCTCCATAAATCCGCGCCCACGTCATCAATTCCGTCCCTTTTCTTCATCAAAATTCGCCAAATAATATCCTCGTCATCACGCCACGTCAGCACCTGAAACCTGCATTTTTCGCCACTGTGACTACATTGATTGGCCAATTGACGCACTTTTCGGCCTGAAATTACTAAGTACAACAACTCATCAAAAACTAAGTTTCGAAATGATTATTTTCCATGGAAATATTTTGAAAGAATTGAAATATACACGTTAAGCATGAAGTAACGTCTCTAGTTATGTTTTGAAAAATTGGGGCATTACAATAACTCAATACAAAAAATAAACACATAAAATGTCAATACAATCAGCAGTAGAAGGGATTTAATATAGTGTTTGGTATGAGAGAAAGAGAAAAAAAAAAGTGAAAATAGAGAAATGATGTTATATTAAAAAAGAAAAAATACCCTTTAAACAAATAGAAGAGAGAAAAGTTAATAAATATTATCATATAAATAAGTCTATTATGTAATTCTATCATATTAAAAAATATTCATATACCAAAACTTATACTTAGTTGAATAAATAATGAAATTGAATTTTGTAGCTTTATAAGACCATTTTCTCTCTCGTTAAAGACATAAGTGTAATTTAACTTACCTCTCGTTTCCAACTCCATTTTCTCACAGTTGTTAAGAGAAAGAAATGTTATGTGGCTCCTAAAGGTGGGTAAACAATTCATGTTCTGTTCCCATACTCGTCCCGTTCGGGTTGGGTAAAACGGATACAAGTACCCGTTTTGCGAGTATCCGCAAAAAAACTTGGGTTGGGTATAGGAACGGGTAGTTCGGCTATTACTCATTCCCGTACGGGTTCCCACATATATATATTTTTAAAATAATATTATGTGTTTTAATTTAATTAATATTTAATATGTTGGTATGTTGTAACTTTGAAATTTGAAAGTTACTATACCCACTAACCAAAATCCGCACGTCCACGCGATTATGAGATTTAGCCATGGTCGACCATTCACCGTTTTTCTATTTGTTGGTCTCATCGTTTGCTGTCCTATTTAGTATTCTAACTTTAACATTTATATGTTTCGATGCAACAATAATATGTTATTTGTAACAAGTAGTTTTGTTGGAACGTGAGGGATTAAACTTGTGCGTGGGATTAGAGGCTTATGGGCTTAATTAGTTATTTGATGTTTATTGGTTTTTTTTTTTTTTTTGTTAATTTTCATTTTAATTTGAATAATTTTTAGATAGATAGTGATGACATGTGGGTATATTTGTTCTAGTCCCGTACTCGTGCGGGTACCCATTCCATTCATGTACGAGAATGGTCGGGAAAATTTAGTACCCGCATAACCATATAGCAGGTACTTGTCCCGTGCCCACCTCTAGGCTACTACTTTTTTCTTCTCTATTTTCTATTTTTCTCCCCAGCCAAACAAAGTAAATACCCACACTGTCTCATATTTCTCTCTTCTGAACTTCTTTCCACTCAAAATCTATTAAATCAAATGAAGGCTAAAGCCTATTTTTTCTGTACTGCTCTTTCCTTGATAGTTAAGGGTCGTTTAGTTGAAGATAATCATAAATGTAAAGCAACCCGGACATTATGATTCCTTTAGTTGGCGCTAGGTTTGATGTTTTAATCAAATTGATTCCACTCCTTCAAAGTTTCCAAAACCGCCCACAAGCTAATTTTGAAACCTTACCTCAATCCTGAAACTCCAATTCCCTTTCCCCTTCTCCACCCTTAATTTCTTTCTCATTAAAATTCCTCCCACCTCCAGTGTAAAGCCCCAATTTTCAAAACTTAACTAGGGACGCTACTTCATACTTAACATGCATATTTCAATTCTTTCAAAACATTTTCATGGAAAAAAAATCATTGAAAAACTCAATTTAATTTCATGCTCAGCGGAAGTCTTAAATAAAAATAATTATGGCTAGTAAATGCACAAAGTTTAATGCAATAATGACTTACATAAATCCTTTCTCGTGTGACCATCACCATCCACCACCTCTACGCATCAGCCGAGCCATTTCCTGAAAAAAATGTTAAAATGGTAGGGATGAGTACGACTACTCAGTGGGAAATGCATTTATCCAGATTATAAACGATACCGAATTTAAACATGATAACATAGACATGATAACATAGCATGGTTGATCCGAAGATCCCTCGTTTTGACCCAAAGGTCCCTCGCTGATCCGAAGATCCATAGACATAGCAGCCCGTAGGCTTTGACCCGAAGGTCCCTCGCTGATACAGGCCCGTTGACCTTGTATCCCTCGTTCATAGTTTCATTGATCATCTACTATAGTCACATGAAAAACTCAAGTAAAGGATATAATAAGGATAAACATCGAGAATTCCCCACCTTTACTTTGACTTGATGAAAAATAATGGATATCAATGTTTAAGTCCTGCGCGCCGATCCTATTCATGGAAATTTATCTTAATGACTTGTACATAGATCATGCATCAACTATTCAAATAATTCATAATTACACATAGATCATAATAATCAAACAACGTATACTATACATAATCTACTTATTAACATGCAATTTTAACGGTTTTACATTGTAGTAGACTTAAGTATATTAAAAATAATCTTACTTCTATCGAAAATTCATTCATGCATTGAATAATTTGGCAACTCATGAAATAAATTAACAAATAAATAATAAATGTATCCTAAAAATTCTATATTTTTAACATGAATGACCGAACATATATTATATCCTATTAAAATTCAGCTTGGTCAAAAACAATGTAAAGAAAACATGAAAACAATTTTCCTTTCAATCCCATGAACATGCTGTCAGAAACTGGCAGGTTACGAAGAACAATTTTAAAACAATACTTAACAAGCTTCAAAAATTATACAAAAATAAATTCGTATACTAGACATACCGATGAAATATGATCCTAAATTTTCATGACGATATGACGACGGGAAGATGTGTAAATAATTCTTGAAACAGTTTGCATGTGTGCTGACAGAATTTCGAAAATTTATGGGATGCTATATTATGAGCAACTAAGGGGTATTTATAGGCCTAGAAATCATTATCTAAAGATCCCTAATCCTATAAGATATCAAATATATTTTATCCATAATTATTTTCGTTCATATCTATTTTATATAGGATTTATTCTAATCACTTACCATATAAGACATTCAATCCTAGATAAATTAGGATAAGGATAAATACAACTAGATTTCTTTCCTAAAACAACTATATCACAAATATAATATATATTATTCATAAAATATAATTTCAAATTATTTCCTAATAACTTAATACCATAATAAATATTATTATGAATCCTAGTTGGTTTAGGAAATCCAAAATTAATACTACTCTTGCCTAATAATTCTAATATTATTTCTATCTCAGCAAAATAATATAATCATAATATAATATAAATAAACACATTCAAAGTTCAAAATAAATTTCCATAAAAAATGATTTAACAACAAATAAGATAAATGCTTTAATTTTCATTAAAATTTCTAAGGCGCGACTTACAGAACTAAAACACTTGATAACATGCATTAATAAATATGCAATGCATCTTATATTGAAAATTTCGGGGCGTTACATCCAGTCTCCTAGTCCTCCTCTGCTCTCACTCTCTTGTTTCCATCTTAGCCGGCTCCGCTGCTGCCTGACTCTTCTCATCTATGTTAGTGCTTTCAACTTAGTATCATATCATATAAAATTTCATATGATTAAATATTTTCACATTAAGTTCATGATCACACTATACTGAACGTTGATGAGTGGATCAGATTATATTAAAGCATTTTCATGTCCCTTTTCAGAATAAATGTTGGATGTAGGTAATGAAATGCGTTTTACTTGTATAGTTACCCCAAATCAAGAAATCTCAAATCATAAATAAATCTTTATGCATGCATTTGCCCCAGTTACTATGCAAAGTAGTAGTACATAGTTTCTTTAAAATGTAGGAAATTGAAGTGTATAAATAGAGAATCCTAACGCCTTTCTTTTCTTTTTCTTAGAAAAGCCCAGGAACCTATAAATACAAAGCAGAGGATGATGCCCAAGTATACATTGGCAACAAAGTTGAAGTGTTTGTCTTATCATGAGTAACGAAGTACCATAACTCGGTCCCGACCAACCCAATGCCCCAAGAAACCCGAAACGGCAATCGCCGACGTGATTTTGATAATGGATGCATCCACCGGGATAATCGTGACAATTGCGATCACGTACGCAACAAAAGCAGCAGTGTTGGACATTATGAATGTTATGTATAGTATGAGATGATTATATGCCATCATAGCTTCCCCGGCTTTGTGAGTAGACGAGTCATCCTGCCACAAGCCGCGGGAGGGTTGACTATGGACTGGAAAGCCACGGTGGCAATCAAGGCTAGCACCACAATTATGGCATCGATTGCTATGAGGTGGCTCAAATCCTACCTATACCACATCAGAGAATTAATGAAGTTTATCATTAATTTCACCTATAAATAGATAGGTTCTCTAATTGTTTTAATTGTGCTTCTACGCATCGTAGCCCACATGTTATGGGATTAGTTAGTTGGACTAATTGACCATATTTTTGTGGGTATGTGTTTTTGGGTCTGAGACCATATTCCGGAGGCCCATTTTGTATTCTCCTCTTTATTAGTGGATTGTTTCTCTGCCGCCCGTGGATGTAGGTCGATTGACCGAACCACGTTAAATTTTTTGTGCCTGTTTCTTTTTCTCTTTGTGTTATTCATTATTATTGTCTCGGTTGGGTTCCAAGAACCCGTTCGTCACATTTTGGAGGGTCCGAAGATCCTAACAAGTGGTATCAGAGCCGAGGTTTGGCTCGTATTGTGACAATGACAATAAAAAAGATTTTGGTTCGAGAAATTTGAAGGCTTTTGAAGGAGGTGGAGCATGTTTGAGGAGGAAGCACCATGGCGTGAAGTTTCACGTTATCGGGATACCAGTTTGCCAAGGAAGATTCCAGTTCTGAAGATTTAAATGATGGATGATCCTTGTTCGAGGGACGCAGAGACTTTATTGGTATTCTGATTTGGATTAAGTCTATTAAGGCTTTTGCGGAGGCGGTGAAGCAAGATCGTTCTGTGTTCGCGATTAGAGTTTTGGTCGATGTGGAGATTTGTTATGTTGGATTTGATATTGGAGTTTTCGCTACGGTGGAGATTGTTATGAGGTGGCTCAAATCCTACCTATCCCACATCAGAGAATTAATGAAGTTTATCATTAATTTCACCTATAAATAAATAGGTTCTCTAATTGTTTTAATTGTGCTTCTACGCATCGTAGCCCACATGTTATAGGATTAGTTAGTTGGACTAATTGACCATGTTTTTGTGGGTATGTGTTTTTGGGTCTAGGACCATATTCCGGAGGCCCATTTTGTATTCTCCTCTTCATTAGTAGATTGTTTCTCCGCCGCCCGTGGATGTAAGTCGATTGACCGAACCACGTTAAATTTTTTGTGCCTGTTTCATTTTCTCTTTGTGTTTTTCTTTATTATTGTCTCGGTTGGGTTCCAAGAACCCGTTCATCACATTTTGGAAGGTCCGAAGATCCTAACAAGATCGATGTATAAACAGAAAATGTCTCAAAAGCATCGTATCAAAACCGAAAAAATCGAATAATAATTAAAACAAAAATAAAAAATATGAAGAATTTGGTGAAGTGTAGTAAATATTTAATTAAGAAGGAAAGAGAAAGTGTTAATTAAACTTTGATTAGTAATGGTGGACAACGCATTAAAACACCTTCTATCCACTTTCTTAACATATGTGACGAAAAGAATAGTGGGACTGATGGAGTAGTACATAGTTTCTTGAAAATGTGGAAATAGAGAACCCTAATGCCTTTGTTTTCTTTTCCTATAAAAGATGAGGAGCACACCACTTGTAAATGAAAGGAAGAAGACGATGCCGGTGTATCCATAGATAAGAGTGTCAGCTGTTTGTCTTACAGGAATGCGAAGGATCATGAGCAACGAAGCTCCATAGCTCAATCCCAATGCGAACAACGCACTAATAAATCCGATCATGGAAATCACCGATGTTATTTTGATAATAGATGCATCTATTGGGATTATCATCACGATTGCAATCAAAGATGCAACAAAAGCAACAGTATTTAACATTATGAAGGATTTGTAAATGTTGGGACGATTATATGCCATGACAGCTTCCCCGGCTTTGTGAGTAGACGAGTCATCCTGCCACACGCCGCCGGGTGGGTTGACTATGGCCTGGAAAGCCACGGTGGCAATCAAGGCTAGCACCACGATTATGGCGTCGCGTGCCCTAGGGTTTGGATTCAATGCATAAGCAAAAGATCTCATACTTCTAGCCAGTACTTGTCGTATCTCTACAGTTGTATCATTCGGAGGCATTTCTTCCAAAATTCCCATGGGTGAATACTCCATGGAATTATTTGCTGTCACAAATATATTAGTATTCTTTGCCAAGTACCGTATGTAACGCCCCAAAATTTTAAATATAAAATGCATTGCATATCTATTCATGCATGTTATCAAGTGTTTTAGTTCTGTAAGTCGCGCCTTAGAAATTAAATGAAAATTGAAGCATTTATGTTATTTGCTTTTGTTAAATCATTTTTGTTGAAATTTATTTTGGATTTTGAATGTGTTTATTTATTTATAAATCATGTTAGAATTATTAGACAAGAATAATATTTATATATTTTGGATTTCCTAAATCTTCTGGGATTCAAGAAATGATTTAATATTTTATATTATATTAAGATATTAGGAAATAATTTGAAATTATATTTTGTGAATAAAATATATATTATATTTGTGAAATAGATGTTTTAGGAAAAAAAATCTAGTTGTATTTGTCCTTATTCTAATTTATCTAGGATTGAATCTCTTATTTGGTAAGTGATAGAATAAATTCTATATAAAATAGATATAGACGAAAATAAATATGGGTAAAATATATTTGATACCTTATAGGATTAGAAATATTTAGATAATGATTTCTAGGCCTATAAATACCCCTTAGTCGCTCATAATTTAGCATTCCATATAATTTTCGAAAATCCTGTCAGCATCCCTGCGAACTGTTTAAAGAATTATTTACACATCTTTCCGTCGTCCTATCATCGTGAAAATTTAGGGTTGTCTTCCTCTGTATGTCTAGTATATGTATTTATTTTCTTATAATTTTTCAAGCATGATAAGTATTTGTTTAAAATTGTTCTTCGTAACCTGCCAGTTTCTGACAGCATGTTCATGATTATGAAAGAAAATTTAGTTTTCATGTTTTCTTACATTGTTTTAGGCCAGGTTTAATTTTAATAGGATATAATACATGTTAGGTCATTCATGTTAAAAATATAGAATTTTTATGATACGTTTACTATTTATTTGTTAATTTGTTTCTTGATGTGCCAAATTCTTTGCCAACATGCATGTAGATTGAAAAACAAAAAAATTAAAGTTACTATTAAATGAATGCTTGATTATGGTACGTTTTATTGTGATGAATATGTAATATGTTATTTATGTTAGAGGTCTATAATTTTTAGGACAATATTTTTATGATTTTATTTATTTATTTCATGAATTGTCGAATTACTAAATGCATGAATGAATTGTCAATAGAAGTAAGGTTGTGCTTAATATATCGCATGTTATATATAATATAGATTATTTGATTATTATGAAATATGTACATTTGTGAGTTATATGAATTATTGATGCATATATAACATTCTTTGACCAAGTCATTAAGATAACTTTTCATGTTAGGATTGGCGCGCAGGACTTAAACATTGATATCCATAGTTTTACATTCAAAATCAAGGTTAAGGTGGGGAAGTATTCTTACACTACATTTATCCTTATTATATTTTATGCTCGATATTTATGAGTTAATGTCAGGCATGAAAAGAAAGGATCGAAGTTGATCGGTATAAAGGTTTATGGTCGAAGTTGACCATGATCGAAGTTGATTCGCGATCGAAGTTGATCGGTACACATGTTTATGGTCGAAGTTGACCGGGATCGAAGTTGATCCGCGATCGAAGTTGATCGGTACACATGTTTATGGTCGAAGTTGACCGGGATCGAAGTTGATTCGTTTTAAATGTTTGAGTCGAAGTTGACTCGGTGGTCTGTGTGACTACGTAATTCTTACATGCTCTAATTTTCCATAATATGTTTGGTATATTATATAGTTTGGATAAGTGTATACCCCACTGAGTAGTCGTACTCACCCCCTTATATTTTAACATTTTTCAGGAAATGGCTCGGCCGATGCGTAGATGTGTTGGTGGTGATGGTCGCACGAGGAAGGATTTATGAAAATGAATATTGCATTAAACTATTTGATCATGAACTTTGCATTTTATTTTCGAAAAATAGTAGTCGCATGTGCTTATATTTTTAAGTCTTCCGCTGAGTAGTAAAATAAAATTGAGTTTTTTTCAATGATTCTTTTCATGCAAATGTTTTGAAAGAATTGAAATAAGCATGTTAAGTATGAAGTAACGTCCCTAGTTAAGTTTTGAAAATTGGGGCGTTACACCGTACCATCTGAAAATATATACAAGTTCAATTTACAACTCAATTAATTGTAATTAAAAAAAAAAAAGTAAAGGTGGCTCAAATTACCTCAAGTTGATTGCACCTAACAGCCATATGCAACACTGTATCCCCATTATCATCCGTTGCATGCACAAGGTCACTCAAGTACTTCTCCACCAAGACTTTGAATGTCCTAAGCTGACCATGTTTCACGCACAAATGCAACACGGTCCCTCCGCAATTCAGCCTCTTCATAGCAGGAGAAGGATTCTCTCCAAGCAGATGTTCGAGGATCTCAACATGCCCATTCTTGGCTGCAATATGAATCGGGTTCATACCTTGGCAGTCGAGTGACCAACACATCTCAGGGGCTACTGCTAACAACTTTGAGGCAATCTGCAAGTTCCCTTTTCCTGCTGCAATGTGAATCGGGTTCATACCTTGGATATCACGTGACCAACACATCTCAGGGGCTGCTACTAACAACTTTGAGGCAATCTCAAAGTTTCCCTTTGCTACAGCAATGATGAGGGGCGACGAGTTGTTGGAGTCTAAATCCTCAGCTAGCTTCGGATTTCTCCCCAACAAATCCCCCACAATGGTTTCTTGTTCCCACATAGTGGCAATATGTAAAAGATTTCTCGAATATGCAAACGAAGCTCCATCAAGTAGATATGGATCTTTTTGAAGCACATCTTGAACAGTTGCTAGATCCCCTCTTTTTGTTGCATCATGAAGTCTTTTCTCATCTTCTCCGGCCATTCCTTTTACATGTACAAGCTTGTGAATATACATGCACATATACATATATTGATATTTATATAGACACATATGCGAAGTAGACAAAGCTTGCTAGGACAAGAGATAATTTTCAAAATGTTTAAACAAAGACCTTCATTAAGGTCAAGTCATCATATGTCGCTGCCTCGCACGTTGCAGGGTCGAGATGTACGAAGCAGACAAATATGCGAGAAGTAGACATGCACGTTGAATTTTCAAAAATGTTTAAACGAGGCTCGCTATATACAAAAATATATGACATGGGAGCAGTGCTATTTCAATGGATTTCGCCTCAACAAATCCTTCATATTGTTTCCCACGTAGTGGCAATATGTAGAAGACGAAGCTTCAAGTAGATGTGGATATTCTTCGAGAATATCTTGAAACGTTGTCGTCCCCTCTTTTTTTGGCATATGATAGAGTTCTTTATCTGTCACTCCAGCCATTCTTTCTTACTGTGTTTAATGTTTTTTCGTATTTTCTGTTATAACTAGACGAGCATGTGTGAATTCACAGACTGCATACATATACACAGTAGCATGTTAAGATGACAAAGTAGTTTGGAAATTAATGTTTAAACAAAGACCTTAATTCACGTTACCGTCAACTTAGTTTCCTAGCTCTCAGGCAGTACATTACATGACAAGATCCATCAGAAGCTAGCCGTGCTTGATTTATTCGAAATACATTATAATCAAATTAAAGTACTTAGTATGATTACCTACTACCTGTACCTAACTCACAGGGCGCATCTAGTTTTTCTTTCGTAGTTGGTGCATGGTTATATATATTAAAGCCCATTATTATGTCCCACATCGACTTAGTGAATATTCTGTCCTCTATTTATATACTTGGATATTCCTTTCCCTTACAAGGGCATTTAAGAAGAACTTGACTCAATTTATCATGGCATTGGAGCAGGCCAAGCGATTTTGGTTTGTAAGTATAACATAAAATTTTATGTTTCATAAATTCTTATATTCAACAAAGCACTATGTACTATGTTTCATAAATTCATATTGATAACTACCAACTTGTAATTGATTAGTCTTTCTACAATATATAATTCATGGACTACTTCCCGAAATACTAAAAATTTCGTCCGACAAGCTACTATATGACAATTGAAAATAAATAGAAAAATCTCCTATGTAGTTTAGCTGCTGTCATGTAGCTTAAATTCATATGTAATTTATTCATTATTTGTTAGGTGAGGTCTCAATAATGATAATATGTACATACATGGATCATGGCTAACTGATATTTATTAATAATTCATTACACATTTGGTTCTTTTCTTTGGGATGCATGTCGGGGCTACGGATTTGAAAAAAATATAAAATAAAAAATAAATCTCGCGGCTTTTCATTTGAAAATCAATAAATCCTAGAAAGATTTATTAATTATCTTGATCGTCAAATAAATTAACCAGAATTGTACCCTAATCAACCGACTTTATCAAGAAAGATTACTTTTTTTAGGCCAAGAGGTTGATAGCGAGATCCCCAATCAACTTATTGGTCTTATGGTATATCTCAATATCGAAGTGAGATCAAAGATCTGTATTTGTTTATAAATTCCCCAGTGGCTTGGTAATACCCGGAGTAGCTAATTATGCTACTATGCAATTTGTACGACCGTGAGGTCCATACAATATGCATGGAAGTGGCTGCGTCAATGGGATCTTTTATTCGGTTGGAGGAGAAATTACCAATTTCTTATTGCTTAACGAGCCAATTCGTGTAGTGTTTTAATTATAAAAATTGAGTTACGTAATAATGTTAAAAAAAGCTATGACGACGACATGACGTTTTCAAGTAAATTTTCAATATTTTAAAGAGTTGTTACATGACCTAACAATGTGAAGGATTTCTTCGTGATTATTTTATTACTAAATTGACTAGATAATTATGCATTAACATGAGAAATCACAATTAGTTAGAGTAAATAAAGTTCAAGATCTAACATGATTTTGATTTGATGCATGAGCTCCTAATTCCGAAAATGAGTGTGCAAAATAAGTCGTCTCAATTACATGACCAAAATTGTTTGTAAAGAATTTAATCACAAATTTAATTTAAATAAATACAGAAATATAAAAAGAAACATAATTATAATATTCATGAAATTCGTGTAGATATGGATACATGATGGTTTCAGTGAAACGTTGGGGCGATTTTCATAGTGAAAGATATATTCTAGAATGACTATCAATTGTAGATTATTTTCTTTGAATATCTTAATATGGAATAATAGTCATATTTCTTAAATGAAAGACAAATATAACAACATGAACATGATTTTTAGTACTTTTAAGTCCGACATGAATGGAAGTGCTTCTTGAAACCGAGAAGGACACCGAGGGAACTCTAGTACACAAAGCCGAACCACCGAGGGAGAGAATCCGAGGGCCGAGAGATTACCGATTGCTAAAGCAGAGGAGATCCGACCGAGGGGTTAGATCGATTTCAAAGTTCGCATTTCTTACTTCTATTTCATGAATTGTAGTTCGATTTGGGAGAAACATGTTATTGCTTTCGTTTTACATTCCCGTAGTTGGATTGTCTCCGCTTTAATTTTCCTGTAGGATGATTTGAAGTCTTTAATTTATAATTTCATAATTTCTAGGGTTAAATTTCGTACTCATTGGTATTCTAATTATTTGGTAATTGTTTGAATTTTTCTGCATATTTATTTCATGAATTTCAGCATGTTTTGTCTTCTGTTCTGCAAATCGGTTTGTCTAGCTAGTCCGGCCAATATGCGTAGCTAAGTCTTTTAAGGGACCGGCGTGATGTGAAACACACGCCACCTTATTTTCGTGAGACTAGGGCTTAAAATTAATTACTTAAGTTCTGAATTAAACTAGGTTAATTAATTGAATTAATTAATTTAGGCTTGATCACCCTATGTTAGTTTAATTCATAGCTAATTTAGTACTTCCATCGTTTCTCGTGGGATTAGGCTAAATAAGTAGCAAATTGTCCTAGGACAATTGGATTAATTTGGTAGGAGACTATTAGATGCCCACCATAGTAGGCTTCTAAATTGAGTTCTCTTAGTTCTTAAAGATGATTAAGTGTTAAATCTATTGATTGTCCACCAACGTAGGTTGCATCTAATTTAGAGAAGTAGTCGTTTCAATGCCCACAATGCCGATTACCGTATAATTAAGGGGGAATAGGGGATATGTCAGTTTAATTATGGTGTCCTACAACTAATTGATTTAAGTGAATTAATTAATTAATAGTGTCAGTGATCGATTGTGAGTGTGTGTGAATGGACCCGCTTTTTATTTGCATAGTTAATTTTGTGTTTAATTTCTGCAAGGTTTCATTTGTTTTTAGGTTATAAAAATTTCCAAACTGGCGTGGTTGCTAACCAAACCCTGATTGATAGGATTTTTAGGTTTGAAATACTCCGTTCCATGTGTTCGATACCTGTTGCTATATTAATTCTTGGTCTAGCTATTTTGTAGGATTATTTGGTGTAAACTTCAACCACCAATGCGCCATAAAAATGAGATACACTTAAAAAGCAAATGTGAACTTACACCCCTTAATTGGAGCATATCTAATTAGATATGTTTACTTGTGGAAAAGTAAATCTTCTTCTACAAATATACATCACTTTCATTTCAAGAGCCAAGATTAATTTCATTGCTGTTCTTTAGTGTGAGAAATTGATCCGGCTACTAAATAGCAAGTGTAAATTACAAAACCAATACACGAGTAAAAGTTTGTAGCCGAATTAATCCTAACGGCTTGTAATTCTAAATATATATACACACATACATAAAAGACAAGCATGTTAAAAGTGGAAATGTTTTAAAAAAATCAAAATTAATATGATTAATTATCTAGTAAGTATGTGTCAAACTCACCTTGCTTATTTATTTTTTTCTTTGTGGGGTACGTAGTACTCCCTTTGTCTCACTGCATTGCTCTCATTTCCTTTTTTTATTTATTTTTTAATTGAAATACTCCTCAAATATATCGAATGGATCCCATAATTTTATTTTATTTTACACACAAAAATAACTTTCTTAATTTTCGTATCGAAAATAAAATGAAACTGAGGGAGTAATTTATTAGACAACTTCTGGAGGAGGAAGGTCTACCGGATGATTTTTTCTTTGAATGATAACAGTTCTTGATTTGTCTTTTTATATATAAATATATTTCGTCGGTGGTTGATGACTTTATTATAATATACTTCCTTAAAAAAATGACGCTGAGCCTTGTTAAGGTTATTTTATAAATTTAGTAAAAAAGAAAATATAATAATGATTTAATTTGGATGTATTAGTATTAGTATTTATTATGACCAATTGTAGCCAAAGAAGCCGAACTAATTATATTTATATATCATATGATTCGATGAACTTACAATAATAAAATCTCATTAAGTCATAGTTTGTCTTTTTATGATGATGAGGCCCTCTTTGTACTAAATTATAAAGAACACTTCTTCTTTTTCAATGTGAATTAGTTTAAGATATACAGAAATTTTTAGAGGATAGATTTTGCTCTTTATAATGATGTTACAGAATTACAATTCCCAAATTATGTTTCTCAATTTTTTTAATTTTATTTTTATTATATACATCTGAGGTTGTATGGTGTGTAGGAATCTCTTGTAGGATTATGAAATTAATTAAGGTGAATATGTAGTGTATTTAAACACAATCCAAAATATGGGCAATAAATGCGGAATAAATCGAGCAAATTAACACCGAGAATTTTACGTGGAAAACCCCTCAAACTAAGGGTAAAAACCACGGGACTCTTGTCCAGAAAATCTCCACTATGTAATGTCAATTACACAATTCTCTCCCTATCACAAGTAGGGGAACACCAAACAATATCACCAAGCAAACAACAATAACTATCCTCTAAGAATTTCGAATTCTTAGGAACAAAATAGGAGGAGAAGTAAACTAGCCTGTGGAAGCTCCGGAGAAGATTTACAAGAATCTAATCGGACCAAATCGAATAGCTCGCTTCCACGAATCCGCCTCTGAAATTTCAAGTCGATTGGAGAAGAATTGGATGATCAATTTGCAAACCCTTCTTCTCTTTCTTTCTCCCTCTCTGTTTTCTCTCGTCTGTTTTTGCTTCTGACTTGTTTCTAATTTTGCTATCTGTCACGTTGAAATGCTTACTGACTCCTCTTAACTTAATCACGTCTGACTTCTCACAACAACATCACATGGGCCAAACATTTAATTAAGTAGTGGGCTAACATGATTTAACTTGGCTCGATGGGCCAAGTAATAAAATTCTTCATGGGCTAAATTATTTTCGGGCCCAAATCCCAACAATCTCCCCCTCCCGAAATAATTGGAGAGATGTATCATACCTCAAGTGATTACTTGGAATCCATGCCGGACAATCCGACGCATTTCTGGTGCTTCTCTTTTGTACTTTCGTCAACATGTCTGCCGTATTGTCATCGGTGTGGACTTTCTCCAGCTGCATCAAATGTTTCTCCAACACCGATCGAATCCAATGGTATCTCACATCAATGTGCTTCGTCCGGGAATGATACATTGAATTCTTGCTCAAGTCTATAGCACTTTGGCTATCACAATAGACGACATATTTTTCTTGCTTAAGCCCCAGCTCTTGCAAGAATCTCTTTATCCACAACAACTCTTTTCCAGCTTCATTAGCTGCAATATACTCTGCCTCTGTGGTAGATAAAGCAACACATTTCTGCAATTTAGACTGCCATGAAACAGCTCCCCTTGCAAAAGTAAACAAGTAGCCAGAAGTGGATTTTCTTCCATCAAGGTCACCTCCCATGTCGGAATCTGTATACCCTTCAAGAGTTGGTTTTGTACCACCAAAGCTTAAACACAACTTTGAAGTTCCTCTTAAATATCTGAATATCCACTTTACAGCTTCCCAATGATCTTTTCCTGGGTTGGAAAGAAATCTGCTCACCAAACTCACTGCATGAGCTATGTCAGGTCTTGTTGACACCATTGCATACATCAAAGAACCCACTGCAGAGGAATAAGGAACTGCTGACATCTTTTCTCGTTCTGCTTCAGTTGTGGGGCATGAGTTTTTACTCAACTTGTGGTGATTAGCAAGTGGCGTGCTTACAGACTTACAGTTCTTCATGTCGAACCTTTCAAGCACTCTTTCAATATAGTTCTCCTGTGACAACCACAACTTCTTAGCTTTCTTGTCACGAATAATCTCCATTCCCAAGATCTTCTTGGCTGGACCTAAATCCTTCATGTCAAAAACTTTTGACAACTCTTTCTTCAACTTGCTAATCATACCAATATCCTGTCCCACAATGAGCATATCATCAACATATAACAACAAGATAATGAAATTACCTCCGGGAAAATGTTTCACATAAACACAGTGATCTGAACTGGTTCTTGTATAACTCTGGCTGGTCATAAAAGAATCAAACTTCATATACCATTGTCTTGAAGCTTGCTTCAGGCCGTATAAACTCTTCTTCAATTTGCAAACCAGATTCTCTTTCCCTTTCACCTCAAACCCTTTAGGTTGATTCATGTAGATTTCATCATCTAAGTCCCCGTGCAGGAATGCAGTCCGAACATCAAGTTGTTCGATCTCTAGATCCATACTAGCCGCTAAACCTAGAACAATTCTGATAGAGCTCATTTTTACCACAGGTGAAAAAATCTCTTCGAAATCAATACCTTTCTTCTGTCTGAACCCTTTTGCTACTAGGCGTGCCTTGTACTTGACAATCTTGTCACCATCTTTCTTCAGCTTGAAGACCCATTTGTTATGTAGCACTCTCTTGCCTTTTGGCAACTCAACCAATTCATAAGTACCATTCTTTTCCAAACAGTCCCATCTCATCCTGCATGGCATCAATCCAAATTATATCTTTGTCTTTGAGAGTATGCACCTCTTCAAAGCTTTCAGGCTCTCCCTCATCACTAATCAACACATAAGTGGAACTAGGGTACCTTGTTGATGGTCTGCTCTCTCTGTTGGATCTTCTAGGTGGTAGTTCATCTTCATTTCCTTCTTGATCATCTAGTAGTGGTTCTTCTTGTTCATCTTCACCTGATTCTTGATCATTCACAATTGGCTCATCATTTTCAGCTTGTTCATCATCAATATCTGGCTCTTCTCTACTATCATCTGTACTGGTAGTAGGAACTTGTTCCGGTGCCATATCAACAATGTTTCTGGGCATCTCCGTATCCTTCTCTTTATTTTCCAATTCTTCCATGGTCTCATGCTCATGGAATACAACATCTCTGCTACGAACAATTGTCTTCTTCTTTGGATCCCAAAGTCGCTATCCATATTCTTCATCTCCATATCCAACAAAAATACATGGAGTGGCTTTGCTATCAAGTTTGCTCCTCTGCTCCTTGGGTACATGCATGAATGCTTTGCATCCAAACACTTTCAAATGGGAATAAGAGACTTTCTTCCCACTCCAAACTCTTTCGGGAATATCAAAGTCCAAAGAAGCTGAAGGGGATCGGTTGATCACGTAGCGGCAAATCATACAGACTTTCTCCCCAAAACGGCTTAGGTAACTTAGCCATTCTCATCATGCTTCTTACCCTCTCCATTATGGTTCTTGTTCATTCTTTCAGCTACACCATTATGTTGAGGAGTGCCGGGCTCTGTCCTCTCATGTCTAATCCCATGCCGAGAACAATATTCTCTGAACTCTTTTGAAGTATACTCACCGCCATTGTCACTTCGCAAACACTTCAACAGCTTTCCAGTTTGCCTCTCAACCATGGCGTGGAATGTCTTGAACTTCTCAAGTACCTCCCCCTTGCTCTTGAGGAAGTAAACCCAAGTCTTGTGGGAAGCATCATCGATAAAGGTAACAATATACCTATTACCGCCCAAGGAATCCACCTCGAGCGGGCCACAAACATCAGAATGTATCAGTTCCAATAATTGTTCCTTTCGTTTAGAAGATGCACGAAAAGAAACTCTATTTTGCTTACCAAATAAACAATAATCACAAGGATTGAGTGATTTACCTTGCAATGTGGGAATCAGTGATTGTTTGGCCAAGTGTTGCAATCCCTTCTCACCTATGTGTCCCAGCCTCCTATGCCACAAATTTGGTGATGAGTCGTCTTCAGTAACATTCAACTGATCTCGTTTTATCTTGAGCTTTGTCCTGTATAAAGTGCAGCAAAGCTTCCCCTTGCAAACCAACATGGAACCCTTAAGAAGTTTCCATATTCCATCCTTGAATCTGTTCTCATACTTTTCTTTGTCAAGGACATTAACCGCAATTAAGTTGTGGCGCGGTTACGGAATATGTCTCACATTCTTCGGTGTCGGTGTGCATCCCAAATCGGTTTCAACAGATTACATCACCAATTCCAACGACCGGAGCAACACTCTTGTTTCCCATATACAATCGGCCAAAGTCTCCACTTCGATAGCTCGTGAAGATCTCTCTCTTCGGACTACAATGATGAGAAGCTCCTGAGTCCACTACCCATTCAACATTCTCATCCTCCACATGGCAACATATATCAGTAATACTCACTGCAACCTTATCCTCATCTTCGTGGCATTTGTGTGTAACAATGTTTGAGGAATTTGCATCATCTGAACTTTTCTGATGTTGCTCATTTTGTTCTTTCTTCAGTAGCCTGCAATTTCTTTTAATGTGATTTGCTCCACCACAATGATAACACTTGATTCTTTCTCTTGACTTGGATCTCTCTTTTGGTTTCCCATGCCATTTGGGACCTCTACTCTTGCTTCTACCCCTGTCTTTGCCTTTGTCTTGGTTTTCTGTCATGAAAACTTGAGAAGAACTCGTTCCACTTTGCTTTCTTCTCGTCTCTTCATTGAACATGCTCTCTTTGACAATGTTCAATGATAACTTCCCATTAGGAGCCGTGTTACTCAGTGTAATCACCATTGTCTCCCAGCTATCCGGCAAAGAACTCAAAAGAAATAAGGCTTGTATTTCATCATCAAATACAATCTCCATAGTAGAAAGCTGATTCACCAAATCTTGAAATATATTCAAGTGCTCCGCTACTGAATTCCCATCTTTGTACTTCAAATTTACTAATCTTCGAATCACAAAAGCTTTGTTTTGTGCATTCTTTCTTTCATAAAGCTCTTGAAGCTTTGTCCACAGTGCACATGCATCTGTCTCCTTTGCTACATGATGGAACACACTCAAGTCAACCCATTGGCGTATCGTACCAATAGTTTTTCTCCCCAGCTTTGTCCAATCCGCATCAGACATCTCTTTGGGTTTAGATTTTAAACCCTCCACTGGATCATACAATTCTTTGCAATAAAGCAAATCTTCCATCATAGGCTTCCATATTGAATAATTCTCGGAAGTTAGTTTAATCATAGAACCACTGCTCCCTTCCATATCTTCTACACAACCAAGCTCTGATACCATTGTAGTGTATTTAAACACAATCCAAAATATGGGCAATAAATGCGGAATAAATCGAGCAAATTAACACCGAGAATTTTACGTGGAAAACCCCTCAAACTAAGGGTAAAAACCACGGGACTCTTGTCCGGAAAAATCTCCACTATGTAATGTCAATTACACAATTCTCTCCCTATCACAAGTAGGGGAACACCAAACAATATCACCAAGCAAACAACAATAACTATCCTCTAAGAATTTCGAATTCTTAGGAACAAAATAGGAGGAGAAGTAAACTAGCCTGTGGAAGCTCCGGAGAAGATTTACAAGAATCTAATCGGACCAAATCGAATAGCTCGCTTCCACGAATCCGCCTCTGAAATTTCAAGTCGATTGGAGAAGAATTGGATGATCAATTTGCAAACCCTTCTTCTCTTTCTTTCTCCCTCTCTGTTTTCTCTCGTCTGTTTTTGCTTCTGACTTGTTTCTAATTTTGCTATCTGTCACGCTGAAATGCTTACTGACTCCTCTTAACTTAATCACGTCTGACTTCTCACAACAACATCACATGGGCCAAACATTTAATTAAGTAGTGGGCTAACATGATTTAACTTGCTGATGGGCCAAGTAATAAAATTCTTCATGGGCTAAATTATTTTCGGGCCCAAATCCCAACAGAATAGCCTATAGAATTCTTTGTTAGGACATCTATGTTAGTGCTCCGTGCTAAATATCATACCATGTGTTCATATAAAAATGCGTAGAACTACCATATATGTACTTATTTTAATGCAAAAAAACTCTGCACCCTTTAAAATATTGTATGAAAATCTCTCTCGTCACAATCAACAACATGGTTATTTCAATTGCCCTTAAAACTTTAACGATATAGTTTCAATATGAAATTACTTAATTAGACGAGTGATAGGCCTATTTCGTACTATCCATATTCCGTTTATTTTTGCTTATTTTATGGTGTTTGTATTATTTTTAGTGTTTGTTTTTGCAGTTTTTATGATGATGTGATATTAAAAGGCGTTGATGTGACGGTTATAAATTTAACGAGATATATGCTTAATTCGAAAGAAATAAGTGTATATACATATTTGAGACCGCCGCACATGCACTCGATTCATTCAAACACGCCCGAAAGTAGAGACACGAGCGCATGTGCTATACTAATTTTTGGTCTAGCAAACTTTGCGGGATTATTTGGTGAAAACAACGATCACCAACGAGACAAATTTAAAACAAGAGATAAAAATTGCGAGAAAGGGTGGACTTGAAAGAACCAAGAGTGGGTCGACCTTGAAACCAAAGTAGAGTTCGACCCAATGCGCTTTCATCGAAGTAAATGTTCGAGGACCTCAACATGTCCATTCATGGCTAAAGTATGAATTGGATTCATGTCTTGTTCGTCCAAGAACCAACATATCTCAAGGGCTACTCGTAACAAACATAGAGGCAATCTCAAATTTCATAGGATTAACATTTTCATTAGAATTATAAGGGTGGGATTAATGAATGACAATGATATGATCCAATGGGCCAGTATTCATTAGGATTTATTATTAAAAAACTCTAATGCCTTAATTAGTTTTATTTTCTTCCACACGATAACTACTAAAACAACTACAAGTAACAAGAAGCTTATAGGAGAGTATGCTTTAAAAGCAAAGCATACTCCATCGTTAGGCCTACCGACTTCGGATGTATCACCATTAACGAAGCTCCGTAACGCAGGAACGGCAATCCTCGACATGACCGGGGAGAAGACGCTGTCTTGGAGGATCGTCACAGACATTGTAACTCAGCCCCACATAGTAGAGCGCGATGTTAATTAGTATTGTATTATTATTTATATTTTAAAAATATTTCTAGCTTTTAGAAAATACTCTGTCCCGCTATTATTATCCTACTTTTCTAATCGTGTTGTTCCACTATTATTGTCTTCTTTCCTAAAATAACAAAAGATACTGTTAAACAAAAAATGAAGTGGGTCGCTCCTACTTGCTACTCATCCCCACATTATCATACTCTCTCTATAAAAAATTATCTCTCTTACACGATTTTCGTTCCACTCCGAACGCACAAATTTATAATTTTTAACTTTTTGAAAATATTAGATTATTTATTAAAATACAATATGAAAAAAGAAAATAGAAAAAAAATTGATTTCCTCAACTATGTCTTGCAAAAATTTGGATGAATTCTCATTTCTTCCAATTAAAACTCATAAGTACACAATTAAATAAAGATTCTTAATCTTCGTGTCGAAACCAAAGGGGACAGTAATAGCGAGACAGAGGGAATAATATTTTGGGCTTATTTTGACTAACATGGACTATAAGCCTAGCATTCATTTAATCAAGATGGAACCCCAATTTTTGATTATGTGCTCTCGATTTTTGAATGTTATAGGTACATAGCCTTGTGTTCATTGATTCAATAGGTTGGTAAAAATGACTCATTGGTTACAGAGTTAAGTTTTACAATCCTCACAATCACTTGTGTTTCCCAACCCAAGAGTAGGGTATGTTTGTCTTATGCAAGCAATATAATTCGAACACATGAATACAAGACTATTAAACGGGTATTCCCCACCTTTCTATTACTCACACTTCATAGAAATAGCATACTCCCTCCATCCTATTTATTGTGCAGCTAGGACTGTCAAAGTAATTAATAGACGATCCTAATGATCTTTTTTTCTTCTATAGCAGACCTTGGCCAGCGAAAGACTTACAGAAAAGAGGAAGCAGATAGCGCAGTATACATACAAAGCAGGAGCAAGTGTTTGATTTACCGGATTGGGAAGGATCACCATTAACGAAGCTCCATAGCTCATTCCCGCACACCCCGGCGCCACAACAAATCCCAAGAAGACAAACAGCGGCGAGATTGGGATAAATGATGGGCTGTCGAAGATCAAGAAGTATATTGAAGACAAACATCGGCGAGATTGGGATAAATGATGGGCTGTCGAAGATCAAGAAGTATATTGCAATCAAAGACGCAACAAAAGCAATCGTGTTGTAACCTATGAAGTATTTGTATATCTTGGGACGATTAGTTGCCATGACAGCTTCGCCACTTTGTGAGTAGGTGAGTCATCCCGCCACACGCCACCTGGGGGTTGACTATGGCCGCGAAAGCCAAACCGGCAATCAAGGCTAACACCACCATTATGCTCTCGGGCACCCTAGAGTTTTTGATACACTGTAGATCTAGAGAACGTCGTACCTTTTCTCAGGGAGTTTTTTTATCTCCGAAATTGTATGGTTTGAAGGCATGTCTTTCAAGATTTCCATAGGTGTATACCCCATGGAATTCATTGTTACCACAATTATGTTTGTGCTTTCAATCAAATATCGTACAATCTGTTCGTAGGATTAAATATTTTCATTAGAATTATGTGAGCGAAGAATATATATGGTAATTAAGTCCTCTCAGTTGTAGTTTTATCACTCCACTTTCAAATTGTGTTGTTTTTCCTTTAACGCAAAATATAAAAATTAATAAAAATTCAATTTGCATAAATTTTTATTACCTCAACTTGATTGCACCTAACAGCCAAATGCAATAAGCTCTCCTCATCATCATCCTTTGCATTGACAAGATCGCGCAATTTCTCCATCAAAACTTGCAACACCCTAAGTTGGCCATGTCTCACGCACAAATGCAACACGGTCTGTCTGCGACTCAGCTTCTCCATGGCAGGAGAAAGATTTACTTCAAGCAGATGTTGGAGGACCTCAACATGCCCCATCTTGGCTGCAATATGAATCGGGTGCATACCTTGAAAGTCGAGTGACCAACACATCTCAGGGGCTACAGCTAACAACCTTGAGGCAATCTGCAAGTTCCCTTTTGCTGCTGCAATGTGAATCGGGTTCATACCTTGGCTATCACGTGACCAACACATCTCAGGGGCTGCTACTAACAACTTTGAGGCAATCTCAAAGTTTTCTTTTGCTACAGCAATGTGGAGGGGAGACGAGCTGTTGGTGTCGAAATCCTCAGCTAGCTTCGGATTTCTCCCCAACAAATCCTCCACAATGGTTGCTTGCTCCCAGATAGTGGCAATATGTAGAAGATTTCTTGAATATGTAACCGAAGCCCCATCAACGAGATACGGATCTTTCTCGAGCACATCTTGAAATGTTGCCATATCCCCTCTTTTTGTGGCATCATAGAGTCTTTTCTATGCTTCTCCGACCATTTTGTGTTGATACTTTTTTTTTTTTTTTTTTTTTCTGTTTTCTTTTCACTTATTCTTTTGCATAGACAAGTTTTTGAATCCTCAGCTCCTCACACACATATACACGGTAGACAAGTTTGAAAAGTTTCTCATGATAAGTTTATGCGTAGTTTACTACTTCACTCATTGCATGGAATCAATGTTCAAAAAGTAGTCTGAATACCAGCTGGGCAAATAATTACCCGCTTCTGTCTACGGTGGAAAAAGAAGAGAAAATGAGAGAAGAAACGAGAAGAAAAATGAAAGAGAAGGAAACTACAAGGAAATGTTTAAACAAAGACCTCTCTCCCTTTAAGGTCAACTCACAAGTCTCAAACGTAGTCGAGAAGGTGTGGTTGAGAGCCGTGTAGTTGATTTTTTTTGGATAAGATAAGTCTTCGCAATAAGAATATTATATATAATTTAAAATAAATATGTTAATGTTGAATTAAGTGTAAAATATGAAGTAATTAAACAAATTAAATAGATCATATTGTACATTACAAATAAATATCGAAATTTAAAATCGTACACAAATAAACACGAGAAAAATTCAAACTAATACAATAAACAACTTAAAATCGTCAAGTTTCATCTTATATTAATCACATTTTGAATCTTTCTTTGATAAGTTGTTCTCTCTCATCTTTTCTTCATTATAATTAATTGAGTTGGCAAAATTTCAGTTAATTAATTTGAGGTGGCTGAAATTATACAAGGACTTCTATAGTGGCTGAAATTTCATACATTATAGTTGCATATGTATCAACTAGTTATAGACTACAATAGTGTAATATTAAAAACCGTAATATATTACGTGCGGTTTGAGGTCATTAATATTAAAACGTGCGGAAATTAAAAACCGTCACTCAACACGATTAATTTTGCAAATCGTGTTTCTGGCAATTAATGAGTTGCATATGTATCAACTAGTTATAGACTTGTATAATATTAACACGATTAATTTCATAGTGCGGTTTGTAATTAGATATATATCTCACGAGGTATATTAATCGTGTTAATTTTCTGGCAATTAATGAGTTGCATATACTCGTGTCTATAGATATATAGTTTCTGGCAATTAATGAGTTGCTGGAGTTCTATAACATAGTGCGGTTGAGTGACCGTTTTTAATAGTGAAATAAAACTAGATATATGCAATTAATACACGAACTCGTACTACAGCAATTAATATTCGTGTTTCTGGCAATTAATGAGTTGCACGTATATTTGATGGTGCGGAAATTTGATCGTGTTTCTGTAAATACACGATCAAACCGTGTATTTACAAATAATATATCATAGTGGGTCATTAATTTCACCTCAATTACGTGTGTGTGAGGTTATATAACTTGTATAATATTAACACGATTAATTTCAGCCACTATAGAAGTCCTTGCAAAATTAATCGTGTTGAAACCTACAAATAATTTGTATATTTGGCGACGGTTTGATGCCATGATAGCTTCTCCAGCTTGGTGCGCGGATGAGTTTTCCTGCCACACCCCACATGGAGGGCTCACTTTGGACTGGAAAGGCACAGTGGCGATCAAGGCTACCACATCCATCTTGGCATTGCTAATCCTAGAATTGAGAACTATTCCGTTCAGTAAGTATTGCTCACTTTTTCTGAAGATCTTTTATATATTTGAAGTAATTGTTTGATTTGGAGGCATCCTTGCCAAGACTCCGAAAGGCGAATAGCCCATGGAATTAGTGTTAGCACGTCTATGCTAGTCCTTTTGACCAAGTATCGTACCTGTAACGCCCCAATTTTCATATACTTTTAAAGGGACGCTACCTCGTGCTTAACATGCATATTTCAATTCTTTCAAAACATTTTCTTTGAAAATAATCATCGAAAAACTCAATTTAATTTCAATGCCAAATGAAGTCTTAAATAAAAATAACTATGGCTAATAAATGCACAGAGTTTAATGCAATAATGTCTTTCATAAATCCTTCCTCGTGTGACCATCACCATCCACCACCTCTACGCATCGGCCGAGCTATTTCCTGAAAAATGTTAAAATAGTGGGTTGAGTACAACTACTCGCAGGGAGAAGTACACATTTATCAAGATTATAAATTACACCAATAAGACATGGAAAATTAGATCATACAAAGGATACTCG
This sequence comes from Lavandula angustifolia, assembly GCA_028984105.1. NCBI lineage: Eukaryota > Viridiplantae > Streptophyta > Magnoliopsida > Lamiales > Lamiaceae > Lavandula > Lavandula angustifolia. The sequence continues at coordinate 82,798 of JAPVEC010000033.1, read as the reverse complement.
GCCACACAGACCACATGAACTTGTAATTGGCCACACATACCACATGAACTTTTCAAACAGTCCGATTTCGACGGACGGCCGGATTTTGACTAGTTTTTTCATAGAGGATCCGATTTCGATCCTAGGGCCCGATTTCGACCCTTCCTTTCATGCCTGTCATATTCACATGAAATATCGAGTACAATGTATAATAAAGATAAATAGTAACATTCCCCACCTTAACCTTGACTTGATGAAAAATTATGGATATCAATATTTATGTCCTGCGCGTCGATCCTATACATGGAAAATTTATCTTAATGTCGTGATATGCATGAAACAATTAATCGTATCTATATACTAGTTTTCTATGTTCTATTTTAACTCGTGCGTAAAACCTATTTTAGGAAAATTCCACAGAACATGAATTCATTCCAAAAAATCTCAATTTCTATATATAGATTCTTGAATGAGTCTAAATCACACCAGATTTGGTTTCATATCAAAATGATAAGTCCTCTAAAAGTTATAACCAAAACAATATCTACTGCATCAACTAAAACGGTTTCGACATTCTGACCTTCATCTATTCATTTCAGGGACTAAATATACTCTAAAAATTCTACGTTTTAACACACATCTAGGGGACATACGTAGAAATATCATATCAAAATTTCAATCTCTATAGGTAAGTGAAGACTTCAGAAAATACAGAATAGTTTTACACAAAATCTATATACGAAAATGCATGCTCCAACTGAATACCCGGACAGTTGTATTAAACTGCTTTCGTACAAATAAGTTAAAAATACAAAATGAATATTTTTACAAATCCTACGTGTGTAGAGTATTTAGAAAAAAGAATCAAGTCAATATCAGTTTTGTGGAGTGAGATATAAACATTTTACTAAGCCTTATCCAGAGAGCATGGTTTCTCGGTAGTGTAAATGTAACAATTCATTACAAATATAAAGACTTGTTTAAAAATTCCCAAAATTTATAGAAATCTTAAAGACGTCCTAAATTGTATCTCTATAATTTTTATGAAAATTTTCAAGTAGCTTAAGATCATGTATTTGACCTTGGAACTCTCGGCAGAAAAAGTAAATGGCAGGACAGATTTATATTCTCATAAAACTTAAATATTTTTAACAAATAAATAGTAAACGTATCCTAATAATTCTATATTTTTAAAATAAATGACCTAACATGTATTATATTCTATTAATGTTCAACATGGTCGAAAATAACATAAAGAAAACATGAAAAACAATTTTTCTTTCAAGATCATGAACATGCTTGCCAAAAACTCGGCAGTTACAAAGAACAATTTTAAACAAATACCTTATCATTCTTGTAAAATTATACAAAACTAAATGAGTATACTAGACATACCAAGGAAGATCCTGAATTTTCACGATGATATGATGACGGGAAGATGGGTAAATAATTCTTGAAACAGTTCGTATGTATGTTGACAGAATTTCGAAAATCTTATGGAATGCTATATTATGAACGACTAAGGGGTATTTATATGCTTAGAAATCATTATATAAAGATCCCTAACCCTATAAGGTATCAAATATAATTTATCCATAATTATTTTCGTCCATATATATTTTGTATAGAATTTATTCTATCACTTACCATATAAGAGATTCAATCCTAGATAAATTAGGATATGAATAACCTATATCACACACTTATCCTAAAAAATTTATATCACACATAAAATATATATTTTAATCATAAAATATAATATAAGATTATCTCCTAATAACTTAATACCATAATAAATATTATATTCTTTTATTAATCATAGTAGGTTTAGGAAATCCAAAATACATAATTATTATTCTTGCCTAATAATTCCATGATTTCTAAATAAATAAATGAACAATATAATCATAATATGATATAAACAAACACATTCAAAATTCAAAATAAATTTACATAACAAAAATGAAAAATAACATAAATGCATTAATTTCATTTTAATTTCTAAGGCGCGACTTACGTAACTAAAACACTTGATAACATGCATGAATAAATATGCAATGCATTTTATATTGAAAATTTTGGGGCGTTAGAGTACCATCTTAAATTGCGTAAGATTAAATATTTTCATCATGATTAATTATCTTAATTAACTATTGTTGGGAAAAAAAAGTAGCTAGAGAAAAATGGCAAAAAAAATTTGTGTTCATGTGAAATGCGTAGAACTACTTCGTATTTGATTTATTACAAAAAATAGCCACACGTTCTTATAAATATTGTAAGAAAACCCTTCCCGTCAAAACTAAAACAACGTGGTTATCTCAATCGCTCTTAAATCTTTAATAGTATTAGTATCGAAATGAAATTACTAAACTAGATGAGACAAAAAAAAAACATTGACTCAAAAGAATTGAGAATGAATCGATCCAAACCCCAAGCTATAACCCGCATATGCTTGTGAATCTATCAGATAGATGAAACATTATATACACATTGTATGAGCATTCATACATTGTATATCTATAAAAATTTATAAGTATTATCCTAGTACACTTGCAACAATTTTAAGAACACATGAGTGTTTTTTTACAAACAAGATAGTTTTAGACGTTTACACCTAAACACGAAGCTCATTTGGTTATTTTCCCAAACTAGCGATGACTAAGAGGTGTTTGCGCAAGGCTTATTTGAAACACTTATCTGCTTATTGAGCGAATAAGCAGTTTTTATTGTTCTGAAAATCTGCTTAACTGTGCGCTTCTTTTAAGTATCAATTGAGATCTTTTTTGTGCCTAAACTAACATAGTTTTTGAAACTATCAAATATAAATCTTTTTACTATTGATACCAAAAATCATATGTTTTTTTCTGAAAAATAATTTTTTTCAACTTTAAGCAAAAACATATAAAAAATTGTAGCTCATCATCATCATCGTTCGCACACACAAGATCACCTAACTTCTCCATCAAAAGTTGCAATGCCCTAAGTTGGCCATGCTTCACACACAAAGAAAACAGTCGATATTAACGGAATGGATGGAGTAATTATTTTTCATTTTAAGAAACAAGATAAGTCAAGCATAACAACCCAAAAAAGAAAACAAGAAAAGTCGAGCCGAATGGAGGAAGTAATATTTATTAGCTCGAGCTGATTGAACCTAATATCCCAATGCAATAATGTAACATATGCTTGCAAATGTTTTACAAATTTGTTGAAGCTCATATTGTTGTTCCACGTTGACGATTTGGTATCGTTCTCATTGTCTCAATATAAACTTTGATATCTCCTCTTATTATAAGGCTTTTTAAGGAAGGTGTAGAATTATTTTTACCGTTAACATTTAGTGTAGCTTGTATTCCCACTTCGGCATAAGTGGTTAATTTAGTATTCGATCTCCGTTAGAATCGATTTAAAATTAATTATATTTTTTAAAGGAGGGTGCAACCCAATTTATCAAAATCGCGTTTCGATACGAGTTCGGGGGGGCCGCCGCCGCCAAGCGCCCCCTTTGGATCCGCCACCGGATACAGTATAGAATAATAATGATTTTATGATGTAAATTCTCTTACTGTATTACTTGGTGTAAGGCCCTATTCAGACTACAAGACTAAATACAACAAATTTTCTAAGATAATGCTATACATGTTAATCCTAGACAGCCTAATTTACAGAAGATATAGCGCCGTTGATATGGGACGATGATGGAGGAGAATAATCCTTAATAGTCGATACATAGTTATGTAAATAGGATCTGAGCATTTGATAAGTTGTTTGACCATTTCAATGAGTTAAGTCAGGCGGAGAAAAAAATTATGTTATATATATCGACGGAAAAAGTTACCGATGTACCAACTCGCGCCAGTTCAGATATTGTCGATAAATATTGTTGACCGATAATTTCTGACGGAATATCCTGCAGGTAAGTCGTCGCCGGCCGATTTGTCGGTGAACTAAAATTCTTGTTCCTTATTCGCGTGTTTATTTTATTATTACAGTTGTAAATTTCAGCGGGCTTTGGGTAACACATTTTATTATTAAATCTACTCTCTCTCGGGATTAAATACTAAATTAACTTTGATTAATCACTTACACGAAAATAAGAATACCAACTATATAAATTACCTGTTACCAATCGGATAATATACTGAAACGGAAGGAGATTTGAGGCATCATTTCTGTTTAGTGTATAATATACTCTAGAAATTGTTGCTGCAACTAAAATCCTATCCGAGGATACGGTGTCTGTAAATGGAGTGTTTCGGGTTCTAAACTGAATGAAAATCGAACTAGGTTTTCTAATTTTGAGGAAATGTGATTGTGGTTTTGTGGGGAGTGATATTTTTGGGGGTTTTGATTTTGAGGGCGAAATTGTTAAAAGTCACAAAAAAAAAAAGGAAAGATAGAATTGATAAGAAATATGTGGATGAAAATGGGTTACGTGGGTCTGTAGGAATCTGTTAACTTATTGAAAATATGAGGAATTCGTTAAAACACGTAATATTTGAAAAGACAATCCTAATTAATGCCTTTCTTTTGTTCTTTCCATGAAATGCCCAGTGAAATAATTACAAACAAGAACAAGGCGGTTGGGGGAGGGCTCACTATGGACTAGAAAGCCACGGTAGCGATCAAGACTACCACAACCATCATCAGGGCGGATCTAGAAATTTTAGTATTTAAGGATTATATTCTTCTTCTTCAATGAATAAATGCTATGTTCTCTATATTTATTCGAAGAACATAGTATACAATCATATTTTGACATCACTTTAAATTTAGTTTGAGGAAATTATCTAGAATAATAATATCTAGCTTAGCAATTAAAATGTATTTAAATGACAGTTTATTTATTCTTCAAATGCTGTTAATTTTAGATCAAGTAGGAGTATATGAAAAAGGAAAACACAATCATAATATATTAACTGCATAAAGTTATATTAGTTAACTGTATCAAAATAGATGTCCAAAACTCCAAATTCTACGTCTCCACTAAAATAAGTGACACTTAATGCACATTTTTTAATTTTTTCAAAGTTAGTGTAACAAATTCCAAAATCTCTCGAAATAAAAGACAACTCATGGTAATGCAAAGAAACTCGAAGGGGTGGTCGCACCCACCCGCCCCCCTTGGATCTGCCGGTGGTGTCGCTTATCCTAGAGTCGGGAACTATTCCGTTCCGTATGTATTTCTTACTAGTTCTCAAGTTTTTTTTTAAACCTATCTCGTTGTCTGATTTGGAGGCATATATCCTTGCCAAGACTCCAAAAGGCAAATAACCCATGGAATTCCGTGTTAGCACATCTATGTTAGTGTATTCGACTAAGTATCGTACCATCTGAAATTACTTAGGATTAAATATTTGAAATTGCATAGGATTAAATATTTTCAGCATGATTAATTATCTTAACTATTGTTAGAAGAATAAAAAACTTGAAAACTAGGCAAAGTAGTACTCTCTCCGTCCCATTTGAAAGACCTATTTTCCTTTTTAAGATGTTTCATTTGAAATGAACCCATTTGAAATTATCCGTTTTCTTTTTAGGACGTCTCATTTGAAACGACCCGTTTTAAAAAGGTAATAACTTTCCAAAAAAGATTATAGTCTTCTCTCTTATTTTACTATTTTTTTTTATCTTACTTTATTATCTACTCTCATTATAACACTCATTTTCTGTCTCCTACTTTATTATCTATTCTCTCACTATCTCTGTCTTACTTTAACATCTAGTTTTCTCTCATACTTTATCATCTACTTTCTTAATTCCGGCGCAAAAAAGAAATAAGTCATTTCAAACGAGACAAAGGAAGTAGTATATATAGTTTAATTTCATTAAAATGTGGGAAATCGAAGTACAGAAATAAAGAACCCTAATGCCTTTGTTTTATTTTCTTAGAAAAGCTGATGAGCGAAATGCATATAAATGCAAATAAGAGGACGATGCTGAGGTATAACATGGCAATAGGTTCGAGTGCTCGTCTTATCATGGTTAAGGAAATGGCATAACTCAGTCCCAAAAAACCCAACGCCGCAATAAATCCGATCATGGCAATCCCCGACGTGGTTTTGATAATAGATGCATCTGTTGGGATGATCATGAGAATTGCGAGAAAAGACGTAACAAAAGCAGCAGTGTTGAAAATTGTGAATATTAGGTACAACAGGGGACAAGTATATGCCGTCACAGCTTCCCCAGCTTTGTGAGTAGACGAGTCATCCTGCCACACGCCGCCGGGAGGGTTGACTATGGACTGGAAAGCCACGGTGGCAATCAAGGCTAGCACCACGATTATGGCGTCGCGTGCCCTTGAGTTCGGATTCAATGTATAAGCAAAAGATCTCTCACTTTTAATCAGCACTTTTTTTATCTCCACATTTGTATCATTAGGAGGCATCTCTTCCAAAATTCCCATGGGTGAATACTCCATGGAATTATTTGCTGTCACAAATATATTAGTATTCTTTGCCAAGTACCGTACCATCTGAAAATATATACAATTTCAATTTACAACTCAATTAATTGTAATTAAAAAAAAAAGTAAAGGTGGCTCAAATTACCTCAAGTTGATTGCACCTAACAGCCATATGCAACACTGTATCCCCGTTATCATCCGTTGCATGCACAAGGTCACTCAAGTACTTCTCCACCAAGACTTTGAATGTCCTAAGCTGACCATGTTTCACGCACAAATGCAACACGGTCCCTCCGCAATTCAGCCTCTTCATAGCAGGAGAAGGATTCTCTCCAAGCAGATGTTCGAGGATCTCAACATGCCCATTCTTGGCTGCAATATGAATCGGGTTCATACCTTGGCAGTCGAGTGACCAACACATCTCAGGGGCTACTGCTAACAACTTTGATGCAATCTGCAAGTTCCCTTTTGCTGCTGCAATGTGGAGGGGCGAGGAGTTGTTGGAGTCGAAATCCTGAGCTAGCCCAACAAATCCTCCACAATGGCAGCTTGTTCCCAAATAGTTGCAATATGTAGAAGATTTCTCGAATACGCAAACGAAGCTCCAACAAGTAGATATGGATCGTTTTCGAGCACATCTTGAATTGTTGTTAGATCTCCTCTTGTTATGGCGTGATAAACTTCTTTTTCTGCCACTCCAGCCATTCTTTCTTACTGTGTTGAAGTCTTTTCGTATTTTTTGTTCTTCTATATACACAGACGAGATTGTAAATTCACGGACTGCACACAGAAAATAGATACATATACACATATACAAGCTTTGTTAAGATGACAAAGTAGTTGGTAAATTAATGTTTAAACACGTTATGGTCAACTTAGTTTCCTAGATTTTACAAATTACAGGACAAGATCCATCAGAAGCTAGCGGTGCTTAATTTATTCGAAATACATTATAAACAAATTAAAGTAATGTGATTACGTCCCTATACCAGCTGTACCTTACTGACCGGCCGGGCACATTTAGATTTTCTTTTGTTGTCTTTTGTTGTTGGTGCGTGGTCATCTATGTAAGTGAGTTCCTTGACCGTCTGAAATGCTTTGTCTTGATTTGAGGTTGTATCTTTTGTAGCCAAAGCAAAAAACTACTCCCTCCATCCCGCTATTTGTGGCTCACTTTCCCGAAAGGGGTGTCCCATTATTTGTGTCCACTTTCCTAATTTAGTAAAAAATTATTATCATATCTTCTACTCTATCATCTTCTCTTTCTTACTTTATTACATTCTCTCTCCAATTTTATCATCCTTTCTCTCATACTCTCTCATTATCTTACTCATCTTCTCTCTCATACTTTATCTTCTAATTTCTTAATTCCCGTGCCGAAAGCAATTGAGCCACAAATAACGGGACGGAGGGAATAGTAAAAAAGGATATAAACATGGGAATTTTGAGAAATTTGTGATAGTTTTTGTCATAGTGTCTCTCCAAAAGATATGTCAGAATTCTACCTCAAACCGTGTCTATCAAAAATTCGATCTTGTATAATGTAGTATTTTATGTTTCATCTCTTTAAAGAAAAAACAAATAATTATAAATCTGAGCACCATCATATGTATGTGCATATATAGCCAATCACTACATAATTCTTATATTCAACAAATCACTATAATTAATAACTCTTTTTAGGATTTATTCAGGATGTTCGCGAGATTTTATAATGAAGAGCCGTCAGTCATTGGCTTTGTACTTTAAATTTGTATTCAATCATTGAAAAATTTTAGAATGAAAAGCTGCGAGATTTTTATTTTAATATTTTTTGAAATCTGTAGCCACCAGTACTTTTCCGGGATTACATAGCGGCCCCGACACGCATCCCAAATAAATGGTTTATTTGATGCTGGGGATCAGACCACTGCACCCCCAGCTAATATGTTGATTATCTTATAAAGATTTTTGTTTTTTGTTTTTTCTCTTTTCAATTTTATTTATCTTTTTTTCTTATTTATGGTTACTTTTTCTACCTTGGTTAGTTCAGATTTGAGTTGGTTCAAATGCTGACAGTATCTCTTCCCCCAATAGTTTTGGCGCATTTACAAATTTTCATATCTATATGTTGATTTTCATTTTCTTCCCTCACCAAATTTCCAGAAAGTCGTTCCTCTCACTCGTCCTTCAAAAATCTGTCTCTCCACTCTTCATTTAGACCTTCTCCTAATATTTTCTCTATAGGCCACTAAATCTTGCGTTCCTAGATGGGAGACACAAAAGAGAAAGAAACATACGAAGATGATTTTTTTTTTTTTTTAAATTTAGGAATGTTTCTTAGAATTATGATTTGCTCTTTTTGTGAACACAATAAACTTTTTGTACTGATAATCTGAGACTGAGAGTTTTGTAATCCTTTTTTTTTTTATGTTAGATCTGTGATTTTTTGTACTGATTTTTTTCTTAATCCTTTATTCGCTCATCACTCAAGAAAATGCTGGGATTCTACAACAATCAGAGTGTACGCGTCTGAGGAATGTAATTCTAGACGGTTTGTATGTTAGATCTAAGTTTTGGTAGTAGTTCATTCATTTTTTTTGTGAAGTAAATGTAGTAATGTTTGTTATGCTTCATTTCATTTTTGTCCTTTCTTATGAAGCCAAAAGTTGAATATTTCTGAGATAATAATGGATTATGTAAAAAAAAAATTGAGCTTTTCTTGAAGTTTCAGAGATTATAAGATTAATACTACAGTAAGTAATCTTTTCATGTTTGACTTGCATTTAACTTTCTTCAATTTTGTATCCATCAGTCTTTGTACATGTAAAGTAGGCTCCTACTAAAATATGAAAAGTAAGATGTATAGAGGAAATAATCAACCAAACACAGGTAGTTTAAAAAATTCCAGTCATTTGTTCAATCTTTTTTTTTTCCCACAAAAATATATAGGAACATAATAGAAAATACAATGAAATTTGGTTTGGCTGTTCCCAAATTAAAATTTGATCCCAAAGAAGACGATGCTGCGAGAGAAAAATGTCAAAGTTCTACAACAAAACAGAAGTTGTCAAAAATAGCAGCAATGCAAAAATAGCAGCTATGCAAAATCCTTTTACGAGCAGGTAGCAATGTTGGATCTGGTAAGTAAAACCAGTTGTCAAAAATAGCAGCAATGCAAAAACTAACAGAACACTAAACATGGTGTCAAAATACTAAAAACAGTTGTCAAAAATCGCACCAATGCAAAGTACCTACAAATTGCTTTCCAACAACATTACATAATATGCAAAAGTCTTATCACTGCGGTAATGAAGAAACTTCTAAGGCCTCAACCGGATCATTACTCTCAGAACTCGGATTCCCAATAATGTCATTCGCCATGAAACTATTTTTGTTTTCCTCTTTGCACGATAGATGCAATCATATGCATATCTTGCGATGAACCCCACATTTTCTTTTCCTTGCGTTGCATCTTCAAAGACATTCATGGCTTGAGAAACGGATATTCGGATTTTACCATTGCTAACAAGTGCAACCAGTACGCTTGTCGACCAAGCCACGAGATGATCTCAAAAGATAAGTGAGGTCTTGAGGAAACATCGGATAATTATGTTCTTCAACAAATATAGCAACCTTCCACTCTTTATGTTTCTTTCGTGTAATTTTTAGTCTTTCCATACGACTACATTTGCTACTTGTTTTGGTGTAGTCAGCTACTTTATCCTTTGAACGCTTATCATCCTTGTGATCTTCACAATTGCAATAAAATAATATCAACCTAATTAAACTCTTCAAGCTGCTCATCTTCGCAAGACATTACTTCTTCCATAGATACAAGTCCAACATGGCACAATATCAACCTAATTAAACTTTCAATATTCAAAAAAAGAATATCACATGCTAAAAAAATTCATGTTATAATCAATATATTAAACCAATAACTCAGAATAATATTGCCGAATATACAACTCATTAAGATAACAAACATAAATTATTATTGCCAAAAAGTAGGTGTATAATTAATATTCTGATCTGGGGAAAAGGAAAAAATATGCATTTGGGGAAAAACAATTAATATTGCCAAAATAAGTGTTCCATATTCTGATACATTTGGAATTAGGAAACCATCTCTCCAAAATATTAAAATAACATTGGTACAACAAAGACAAAACATTGAACAATAATAAAATGCAAGAAACAAACATTCGATTCACTCTAGAGATGAAGAGAATAACAACTTTCGTTTGTTTCTAAACCCTCAACAAGTGTCTTCGTTCTTTTTCATTTGGGGAAAATCGAAATGTAGTAAAATGAAAAGTCCAAAAGAAACCATTTTTTTTTGCTAAAACTTTGAGCTTTGAATGGAGAGAGGCATGGTCAATGTGAAAGAAAGAGGAGGAAAAGACGTGCTCAAAGAAGAGGGAATATGTGAAGTAGTGTTAGTTGGAGAACGTGTAAAGTAACTATAGTTAGTCTTTGTAAAAAGAAAAGTCAATAACAAGGAAAAAAAATTGATTTGTTTTAAAAAGTAAGACACATGTCATTTTTCTGGGAGGGCATACCAGTGGTCTGCCTCCCAGCATCAAATAAACCCAAATAAAAGAACCTAACGTGTAAAGAATTGACTATGACCTAACAATATTGTGAATGATTTTCGTGATTATTTTATTACTAAATTGACTAAATAATAACGCATTAACATGAGAAATCACAATTAGTTAGAGTGAATAAAGTTCAAGATCTAATATGAATTTGATTTGATGAGCTCCTAATTCCGAAAATGAGTTTGCGAAATAAGTCGAGTCAATTACGTGACCAAAATTGGTTTGTAAGGAATTTAATCACAAATTTAATTTAAATAAATGCAGAAATATGTAAAGAAACACAATTATAATATTCATGAAAATCGTGTAGAAATGGATACATGATGGTTTTTGTAAAAACGTTGGGGGTGATTTACATAGTGAAAGAATTAATATCAATTGTAGATTAGTTTTTATTTGTATAGTAATATACAACAATAGTCATATTTCTTAAATGAAAGACAAATATAGCCACTTTTATATAGCTACAAGAACATGAGCGGGAGTGAAGGTGAAACTGAGAGGAACGTCGAGCGGGACTCTAGTACACAAAATGGTGTAAAAGTTGAGAATGACTTTGCCAGTATAAACGGGACCAGAGTGGTACATGATCGGGACTTTACACATTCTGTAAAGTGATGAAAAAATGTACCTTTCGGCTATTTTGTGTAGACACCCCTTAATTGGAGCATAGATATGATTAAAGCGTATTCTACTAGGATATTATTGGAGCATATTTAATTGTGGAAACGTAAATTTTCTTCTTTAAATACATGTAGGCTTTCATTTGGATGATCCAAGATTCCATAGCTCTTTTTTATTGTGAGAATTTGATCCAGCTACTGAATAGCAAGTGTAAGTAAACAAAACAACATGCACATAGTAGTGGGAAGTTATGGGAGTATAAATTTGTAGCCGAATTATTTTAAAGTTTCAGAGCTGTCACTCTCTCTCTCTCTAGGTTTCATTCAACGTTTCATTTACTAGTAACAAGATTTTCTCTTTCATATGAAACTTGAAACATTGATGGTCTTAAAGGATGTTTTTGCCAAAACGATTGTTTGTCAAGATTTTCTCTTTCACATGACTAATTAATCTAACGGCTTTGTCTACTTTCTTTTCATTTCTTCTTTTTCCACAGGCAAGTTTGTGAATCTACACAACACGTATGTAAATCTAAATATACACACATGCATAAAAGACAAGCATGCTAAGAGTGAAAATATTTAAAAAAATGAAGCAGGCGTATTTTATAAATTGTGTAAAAAGAAAATAAGGATTTAATTTAGATGTACAGTTAAACCTCGATAAAGTAATAATCTTGGGACCGAGAAAAATATTCAATTAACGAGGTTATTACTTTATCGAATATTATTTTAATGCACTGACCCATATCGGGACCGAAATAAAGTAGTATTATTTTAGCGAGATTATTATTTTATAGAATATTACTTTATCGAGGTTTAACTGTATTGGTATTTATTATGACCATGTCAAACTAATTATATTTATATATATCATATGATTCGATGAACTTTCAATAATAAAATTTCATTTAGTCATAGTTTGTCTTTTTATGATGATGAGGCTCTCTTTGTACTAAATTATAAAGAACACTTCTTTGTTCAGTATGAATTAGATATACAGAAATCCGTAGAGGATAGATTTGATCTTTAAAAAGATGTTATTGAATTACAATTCCCATAATATGTTTTTCAAGATTTTCGTTTTTTTATTTTATTTCTCTAGGGTTGTATGGTTTGTAGGAATCTCTTGTAGCATTATATAAGGTGAATAGCCCATAGCAGTATTTGTTAGCATATCCATGTTAGTGTTTTGTGCCAAGTATCATACCATGTGTTCATGTAAAAATGTGTAAAATTACCTCGTATTCATTTTATTGCAAAAAATTTTGTGCTCTTAAAAATATTGTATGAAAATTCCTCCCATCACAATCAAAATCATATTTATTTCAATCGCCTTTAATTTTTAACAATATTAATTTTTTATATGAAAAATGATGAAGTGAAGAGTCGGTCTTTGATGTTGGTCTTATTCACAAAGCCACCAACAAAGCCCAATTAAATATTTCCACTGAAGCACATTATGAAAATAAACCAACTTGGGCCCATGGGAATAAGCCCAAGAAATTGGGGCCTGCAACAATCTTGTTTCCAGCTGCCCACTTCAGCAACCTCTTCCATTGCTGCGTGGCGGAAGGAGGGAGGGACCGTGCCAGGTGGTTGATGGAACAACGCCTGTAGTCTCCGGCGGTTTTGCTGCCAGATGTGTGAGCAGAGAAAGGGTCATTGATGTTGGCTTAGGTGTGTCAGCCCATTTGATTATTCTTGGCCTACCAACAAGTATACAATATAAAAGAATTGTTTGGTTTTCTTTTTCCTTTGAAAACGTGAGAAGAAGAAAAACGGCGATGGGAATTTTTTTTGAGAAAAAAAGGGCACGTCTTTCTCTCTCTCTTAGTCAACTAATTGTCTCGTCAAATGATGTCCACACAACTTCATCTTTGCGGTTGCGGATTTTGGTTGAAGTCTTTTGATTTCTTGTTCGTGTGTTCGTCTGGGTGATTTCTATTCATCTACCGGTTCAATTTGAAATTTTCAATTGGCAACGTATTTCCAATTCTATAGATTGTAGGTTAGATATACTTGTGGTGTTTTCGTTGGTAGATTGATTGGTGCTTATATCGTCCGGAGTCACCGAATTGATTTGTGTAACTCTTTATCATCATAGTGGAGTTATTTTGTCTGGACTAGGTCCCGTGGTTTTTCCCAATTGGGTTTTCCACGTAAAAATTCTTGGTGTTCTTGTGCATTTAATTTTCGCAAGCTATTATTATTTGTGAATTGATTCATCCTGTTTTAATCGGTGGTTTGAGAAAATTGGATTGTTTCTCATAACAGGACCGAAGAGGAAGGAGATTCGCGCGAAGAGAAGTTGCCGGTGTTTCGTCTCAGATCTATGAATGGACTCGCCCACTGCCGCTGCCATAAACGCTCGCACCGAGCACCGCCGCCGCCATCGATTCCCCGTCGTGCGCTGCCTTGCGAGGCTCCGACTGTCACAACCCGATTTTTGAGAAAGGGCGTGTGACAGGGTGTGGTGAATACCGATAATTAAAAGAGCATTTATAATTATGAGATAACACAGTATAATTCAAGAAATTGAATTATAGGAAATTCTAATGTCGAGATTTATCATTAGCAAATGAGTGTCTGAGCACATAGAAGAAATTGAGTTCAATAATCATAAAGGCAAGTTTAAAATGACAAGTAGCAAAAACAATTACATCTCCCGGAGTAGACCAAAGATCGATTAAGCACAATGTGAATTAGCTTATCGGACAACAATCCTCGACCTCGGCTCCACCCGTCTACAGTGGCCGCTCAACCTGAAAATATTTTAAAAAAATTTTGGGCTGAATACTAGTGTACTCAGTGGGCGAGCATTTAATAAAACATTTCATAAAATCTGCAGTTATCCAGAGCATAAAAGTATGACTTAGGAGGTTTTAAAATGAAAAAGAACTTCTAAGCATACGAAAACATTTTGCCTTTATTTTGCGCGCACGTGCAGCGTTCTTTTAGTTACACTCGGGATCCCGGAACACATCCTCGTCGGATCCACTTTTATTGCGATCCCGGAACGTATCCTCGTCGGATCTAATTTTATCTAGGGTCTCGAGTCGTTACTCAGAGTACCCTTTTCAATTTTGGATATCGGGTCTTTCCCCATATAATCCCTTATAAAAGTTAGTGCACAGTGGAGATCAACCCACTGAACAACTAACGGGGTGTACACAATTCCAGTCTGACGTTTTAGGTCAGAACAAGAATCTCGATCGACCATACAAGAGCATTAAACTTAATTGAACGCGCATAAAATATTTCTATGAATAACAACATTTCATATCATTTACGAGCTTATTAACTCAAAGATAAGTTTAGGGAAAGTATAACCCACCTCGTGGCGCGATAATATTATCCGCAGCTCTTCCGAGGTTACCGCCTTTTTCAGAGGGTCCTACAATAGAGACCTAATTTCGATTAGGGTAAAGTCCCAAAGTTCTAAGATTTATCGAATTCTAACACACAAAGTTTGTCTCTAGCAAACAAGATTTTCGGTTACGAATGACGGATTTTATTTCGCTATTTTCATTCTAAATAATAAAATTCATCCTTAACAATCTTGCCCGGATACACCTCATTCACGAATTCATAGCATTCTCTCCTCAATCGGCAAATAATTTGACTTTGGTATTTGAAAGGATATTTGAGATTAATGGTATATTTGAAAGTGATTTTCACAGCAACTTCCGGCTTTATTTTCGGACGATCTGACCGTCGATCTTTGACGAAAATTTACTTTTAGATTCCTACCCTCCTACAAGTCCGTAGAAGTAAGTTTTCTGATCGGGCGTCGTTACGACAACGAAAATTGTCCCCGAATTAGCCTCGGCGGATTCGCGGCAGTTTCGCCAGCTGTGCTTCGGAGACTTATATCTTTCGCGTCCGAACTCGGTTTTGCGATCCGAAAGCATCGTTAGAAAGCCAACGAACTTATATTTGCAAACGATATAGTTTTTGATAACGTAAGGTTGGTGAAAACAAGCAGACTTCGTGCCGAAATCTACTGTTTCGCGTAACGGTGCGATTTCAGCTACTCAACTTTGGCGGTTCGTATCTCCTCGACCCGGGCTCCGAAAAGCTTAAAGGAGGTTTTTCAGTAGTATAAGTTTCGTTAGGTTTATGTTATTGGAGAATAACAGATATTCGAAATCGTACTGCTGCTCCGTGACGAGCGCACTTCGAACAGCTCAACTTCCGAGTTCCATATCTCTTTGGTCCGATCTCCATTTAACGAACGGAAAGTGACGTTGGAAAGCTGAAAGTACAAGGTTCATATTGGTATAGGATTTAGGTATCTAGTCTCATTAATCTGGTCAGAAAATGAGTCGCAAAATCGCCGGTCAGCAAGCTGGCTAGAAAGGTTTCATATCCAGCAAGCGTTTTTGGAGGGTCATAACTTTCACATACGAATATTCATGAAGGAACCAAGCTGGCTAGAATAATATTGACATTGCGTAGACCAATATTCATGAAGGAACCACCATGAAAATCGCAAGGAATAAAATGCTAAAAATCGCTGAAGGTGACAGGTTAGGCGGCAAATGAGGGTTCGCAAAGGCGGCTTAATCGAATGTGATAATCAACTGATCATTAGCAGGTATAAATTTTCTTTCAACTGTTACATGATTCCAGTTCATGTCATCAAGCGTGACAACCAACTTTAGTCGCGGATATTCAAAAACGAGGACGAGTTCGAGGAGAAAATTAGAATAGCACATGCTTAACCATTAGGTGTACATAAACATTTAGAAACTTTGCAGAGCTGAACTTTATGAGGACTTTAAGCAACATTTATCAAACAAAAACTGGGTAAACTCAGTCATAAAATCTCAATTTGGAACACAACACCTAGAAAACAAATCGTGTATTAAAAAGGCGGAAACAAAAACCCTTTTTACCTTGGCTCTTCTTCTCCAAATTTGCACGTAGTGAAGGGTTGCTGGAGTAGCCTTGATTTACTAGAAGGGAAACTACACAAGTGTAGTTTAAGGGATATGAGAAAGGGACGTGAGAGAGGGAGGTTATGGAGGGAGTTAACATGGGAGAGGGAGGTTATGGTGAGAGAGGGAGGTTATTGAGGGAGAGGGAGTTGACGTGGGGGAAGGTTATGGAGAGAGAGGAGGTTGATGCATGCAGCATCAACGTTTTTCATTTATATATATATATATATATATATATATATACATTCATATATGTATATAACTAACCCCATATATACCAAAATAATTAATCTAGAGAGTAGCTTATACTATAATAAAAATTATATTATCCAACACAAAACTTATAAATCTGGTATGACAAAATTTGAGGTATTACACCGACGAAAGTTAGATCTGCCCGCTTGTACTGCTGCTCACGCCCGTCGATGTCCAAGTGCACCCCACCTTTCGAACAACGTTCACCGGCGCCGCCATCTGCCACGCACGCGCCGAGGGAGTCCACCTGAACCCCCTCGCTACCTGCTTTGTGAACCTGCAGCTGGCACAGCTGCTAGCAGCCATTAAGGCTTGCATCGAGCGCCGCCGCTCATGCTGTCAACAATTAAATACTGTCTGCGCCGCCGCTGGAGTCACGCCAGATCCGCCGCCGCCGCGCTTCTGGAGTCACCCCAGATCCAACTCCCCTGCGCAGCCTTCGTGAGTCCAAATTGTTAACGCCATTCTTTTCTGTGTGCAGTCTCTCGAAGTGGGTTTGTTGAAATGGGTCACAAATTGTGATTTAGTTCTGGGTGGACTTTGTGTGTGTTTTATGGGCTCTTGGGGAGAAATTCTCTTGGGCTCACTGAAGAGATATAAACCACCTTGTTCGTATCTTTCTACGGGTTTATGAAAAAGGATGAGCTGTCCAAAACAAATTCGAGGATGAATTTTATCTGACCCAGAGAAAATGTTGAAGAGAAGATGATGGGCTTCTAGCATTGGTGATGAAGAGAAGAATTGGACTTATTTTAGTTATGTATTTGGGCTTTTGTTATGTGGGATTTTAGGGTTTCTAGCATTCTATGTATTTATAGGTGTCTTATGAGTTGTAATAGATAGATTAGAGGATTGAAGAAAATTGACGGTGCGACCGATCGTCCTCATTCCCCTCCGCTAGGCAGACCGGTTTTGGATGCCGTTATCCTAGGTATTCGTGCGTCGAATCAATGGGTTAACGAAAATTAATTTTCCGGCATTCGTGCGCGAATCAACGGATCTTGATAGATCGTCTCCGGCATGTCGAGGAAATCAACGGATTCGATTGGTGTCACATCTATCCTATTTATCTATTTCGTTTTATCTAATCTTTCAGTTGCATCATTACTTAACTAGACGAGGTGAAATTTGAAATAGTAGAAAAAAAAATGGGAGAAAGTGTAAGAACATAAAGTGAATCGACCTTGCACCAAAGAAGAGTTTGAACCTATGTGCTTTAGTCCAGTCCTAATTGATCCTGATTTAACATTAGAAGTACTTTCTCCGTTCCATTGATCTTGTTCTCTTTCTTTTCTGCGCTGTTATTAAGGCGAGTTGGTAGTTATGGGTAAGTGGGTGGGTCCCACAAAAATAGAGTTGTTAGTTGTGAGTAGATAAATTGTCATTTTTGGAAGAGAACAAGATGGATGAGACAATCCGAAAAGGAAAGTAAGACAAGATGAATGCGATTGATGGAGTATATTTTTTCCGCCTTTAGCTGAATACTTTTGTACGTAAATACTGCATATTTAACTCCTATAAATCGATGTTCCTCCGGTCTTCCCAATGAGTTTTAGTCTCAATATGAAATATCCACGCCAGTTTGCATTGTAAGATGTTTGGACATTAGATATCAGTAAAAAAAGTAAGAATCTTGCGCAGACACACTTAGAACGATTGAAATACACACGCGGTTAACTTTGACGAGAGGGGTTTTTCGTGCAACATTTTTAAGAATACCGGAATGGTTTTGGCAATAAATGAATATATGATAGTTTACACATGTTTACCTAACACATGACATTTTTTGACATTTAATTCTCCCTAGTTTCACGAGAAGAAACAAAAAAGTAAAAGAACTCGCTGTAACTAATCAAATTAAGTACGAAATTTATAGTACCTCAAGTTGATTGAACCTAACTGCCCAATGCAATACTGTCTCCCAATCATCTATCCTTTGCATGCATGTTTGTCCAACTTCTCCACCAAAATCTGCAACACCCTAACCTCACCATGTTTCACGCACAAATGCCACACAGTTTGTCCATGGTAGGAAAATGATTCAGTCGAAGTAGATGTTTGAGACCTCAACATGTCCATTCATGGCTGCAATTAATATGAATTGGATTCATGCCTTGTTCGTCCAGTGACCATCATATCTCTAGGGCTACTGGTAAAGAGGCAATCTCAAATTTCATAGGATTAGCAATTTCATTTGAATTATAAGGGTGGGATTAATGAATGACAATGTTATGAATCCAACGGGCCAGACCCAATATCAAATTAGGATCTATTATTCTATTTAGGTGTCAAGTTATTTAGGTCTGCATATCTTTATTTGTGATGGGAGGCACACAAAATATATGCACGTCGGAAATCAAAATTATAGCCTTCTCAATTTGCAGAATATATTTGGAGCATAAGTGTAACGCCCCAATTTTTCAAAACATAACTAGGGACGTTACTTCATGCTTAATACGCACATTTCAATTCTTTCAAAATATTTCCATGGAAAAGAATCATTTCGAAAGTTAGGTTTTTTTTTTTCATAGTCAGCGGAAATCTTAAATAAAACAAGTTCTCAAAATATGCACAGTTCATGATAAAACTAGTTAATGCAATAATCAATTTCATAAATCCTTCCTTGTGTGACTATCACAACCAACACCTCTACGCATCGGCCGAGTCATTTCTTGAAAAATGTTAAAATACTGGGTTGAGTACGACTACTCAGTGGGAGATTTATACATTTATCAAAATTATATATCACACCGATAAGACATGGAAAATTAGATCATGGAAAGAAATAGTCGGCCACAAAGAGCACATGAACTTGTAATTGGCCACACCTACCACATGAACTTTTCAAACAGTCCGATTTCGATTGACGGCCGGATTTTGACCGATTTTTCATAGAGGATCCGAATTCGAACCTGTGGTCAGATTTCGACCCTTGCCTTTCCTTTCAGGATCCGAATTTTAACGCCCCGAAATTTTTAATATAAAATACATTGTATATCTATTCATGCATGTTATTAAGTGTTTTAGTTCTGTAAGTCGCGCCATAGAAATTTAAAAAAAAATTAAAGCATCTATCTTATTTGTCATTAAATCATTTTTATTATGTAAATTTATTTTGAATTTTGAATGTATTTGTTTATATCATATTATGATTATATTTTTTTATTTAAATATTTAGAAATCATGTTAGGATTATTAGACAAAAATAATATTTATTTACTTCGGATTTCCTAAACATACTAAGATTCATAAAAGGATATAATATTTTATAGTGTATTAAGTTATTAGGAGATAATTTGAAATTATAATTTATGAATAAAATAGATATTATATTTATGATATACATATTTTAGGAAAAAAAAATATAGTTGTATTTATCCATATCCTAATTTATCTATAATTGAATCTCTTATATGGTAAGTGATAGACTAAATGCTATATAAATTATATAAGGACGGAAATAATTATGGATAAAATAAGGATCTTTAGATAATGATTTCTAGGCCTATAAATACCCCTTAGTCGCTCATAATATAGCATCCCATAAAATTTTTGAAAAATCTGCCAGCATATCTGCGAACTATTTCAAGAATTATTTACACATATTCCCGTCGTCATCTCATCGTAAAAATTTAGGATCATCTTCATAGGTATGTCTAGTATACTTTATCATTTTTGTAGAATTTTACAAACATTATAAGTATTTGTTTAAAATTATTATTCATAACCTGCAAGTTTTTGACAACATGTCCATAAGCTAGATAGGAAAATTATTTTTCATGTTTTCTTTGAGTTTTTTCGACCATGCTGAAAATTAATAGGATATACTATATGTTAGGTCGTTCATGTTAAAAATATAGAATTTTTAGGATATGTGTACCATTTATTTGTTAATTTATTTCTTGATGTGTCAGATTCTTGTCAACAAGCATGTAGATTGAAAAACAAGAGTTTTTATGTTACTATTAAACGAATTATTGATCATGATAAGTTTATTATGATAAGATATGTAATATGTGTTCATGTTAGAGGTCTACAATTTTTAGGACAATACTTTTTTGATTTCATTAATTTATTTCATGAATTATTGAATTACTCAATACATGACTGAATTGTCAATAGAAGTAAGATTATATTTAATATACTTAACTTTATTATTATGTGAAACAGTTAAAGTTGCATGATAATAAGTAGATTATGTATAGTATACATTTATTTGATTATTTTGATCAATGTGTTGAATTATTTGAATTATTGATGCATGCATGACATTCCATGTAAAGTCATTAAGATAAATTTTCATGTATAGGATCGGCGGGCATGACTTAAATATTGATATCCATTATTTTCTTCAAAATCAAGGTTAAGGTGGGGAATGCTACCGTTTATCTTTATTATACATTGTGCTCGATATTTAATGTGATTATGACAGGCATGAAATGAAGGGTCGAAATCGGGCCCTAGGATCGAAATCGGATCTTGAAAGAAAAGGCAAGGGTCAAAATCGGGCCATAGGTTTGAATTCGGATCCTCTATGAAAAATCGGTCAAAATCCGGCCGTCAGTCGAAATCGGACTGTTTGAAAAGTTCATGTGGTCTATGTGGCCAATTACAAGTTCATGTGGTCTGTGTGGTCAAGTATTTCTTTCCATGATCTAATTTTCCAGGTCTTATCGGTGTGGTGTATAATTTTGGTAAATGTGTACATCTCCCACTGAGTAGTCGTACTCAACCCACTATTTTAACATTTTTCAGGAAATGGCTCTACCGATGCGTAGAGGTGTTGGTGGGGATGGTCACACGAGGAAGGATTTATGAAATGGATTATTGACAAACATGGATTTTATAGGTCTTAGAGAGCTTATATGTTGTTTATTTACTAAGAAAAATCATGATTGTACATGTTGTGTTTGCATAGTTCATCATTTTTGAAGAATATGATACTTGGGTTGGTTTCTATTGATTTTTTAGGAGAACGAAGACCTATTTTGTAGAAGAAGAAAGTTGAGCCTTAAATTTCAGCTCGTTGGGGTCACGTGGTCGAAAACGGATCGAGATTTGGATAAGAAACGAGGAAGAATGAGCCAAAATAAAAATGGCATGCAGAAGCAGAAACAGTACCGCGTGTTGGGTGGCGGGACAGCCCATTTGGGTTTGTCTCCCACTACACCTAATCTTTTGAAAAGTTGTCTCCCAAAAATTGTCTCCCACTACACCTAATCTTTTGAAAAGATGTCTCCCACTACACCTAATTATTATGTTTTGGTCAAGAAGTGGGTTGGAAGATGTATATAACGTGGGAGGAGAAGGGAGAAAGGACTACTCGATTCATTTTGCAAACAACTACATACTACAATAAAAACTTCCTCTATTCTCTCTTAGAAGTTCTCGTGGGGAAGAGAAAGAAAGAGAAGAAATTTCATAAAACACCAATCTTTACTCCTCTTTCTCTTCAATACTCTCTCTCTTAGAAGTTCTCGTGGGGAAGAGAAAGAAAGAGAAGAAATTTCATAGAACACCAATCTTTACTCCTCTTTCTCTTCAATACTCTCGATTAAGAGGAACCAACTGAGAGAAATTCTCTTCTCAAGAAATCATGTTTGAAGACAAGGCTTCAGGATTTGTCTGCATTTTCTTTTCCCTTTGCTTTCTCATATCTTTAACATGTTATGATTTTAGTATGTTGTTAATCAAGAACATGAGTAGCTAAATTCCTTATTCTAGGGGGTAGACTTGATGAGTTTGTTTGAGAATTGATGTTTACTTGATTTGCTTATGGTTAATCTACTCTATTTCTCTATGCTTTAGCTTTTAATGATTATTTGAATGATTGATCACCATTTAAATTTATCCATGAAACTAATTCGATAAACGAGAGTTGAGAATTAATTATAGATTAAGAGCATAGAACACCTCCTTCTAATAGACCGAGAGGTTGCGGGATACGGGTGAGGGCAATAGACTCGAGGGCTTTTGGGAGTTCTAGGTTTCGATGAATTGGAGACGATAGTCTTAATCTAGAATCCACGGTCTAAGTTCACCGAGAGGTAGTTAGGCTATATCCGATGTCGCTCATAAATAGATGTAATTAACCGTAGCAAACTCAAGTAAGCTAGATCCTTTTACATATCATTAGTGTCTACCCCTAGAATTTTTTTCTCTTGGATTTTCATCAATTTAGCTTCTTTATTACCCTTTGCTGTAATTTATTTCAATTATTGCCTAGGACTAATCACCCCACTAAGTTTTCATCGTCTAGATAGAGTTTAAGCATCTGAATAGGAGTAGTTACACGATTAATCGCATAGTCCTTTGGGAGACGACCTTACTCACCACCTATATTCCAACACCCCATACACTTGTGGGTAGAGGTATAAGTAGGACACGATCTATTATTGCATTAACTAGTTTTATCATGAACTGCATATTTTTTGAGAACTTGTTTTATTTAAGACTTCCGCTGACTATGAAAAAAAAAAAAACTGGTGATCGCTGTATTGCATCAAATAATCCTGCAAAATCAGAGAATTATATCAGTATAGTTCACAGGGTATCGAACACAGGGAACGAACGACTAGACACTTTATTTTCCAACTTATCTATGGTTTTGGTTAGCAACCACACAAGATTTAGTTTCCTATTAAACTAAGAAATTGTAAAACTGAAAGAAATTAATAAAACTGAAAATAAACTATATGAACTGGACAATTGAAAAGCAGGTCCAGCAGAATACACGTAATTCCAATCCTCGGCACTTAATATGAATTAATCTCAAGAATCTACTAGTTATAGACCATCGTAACTTAAACTGCGTGATCCTCACTCCCACTTACTTAGTCGGTAACCGCCATGTTGGGCATCGAAACGGCTACTTCCCTAACCTAGCTACAACCTACGTTATTGGGCAATCAATAGATTTAATAGCTAGACAACTTTATCGAACTAAGGGAGCCTAGTATAGGAGCCTACTCGTATGTTGGGCATCTAACAGTCTCCAATCGGTTTAATCCAATTACTCTTACGAATAATTTCGCTACTTACCTAGCCTTGTTCCACGAGAAACGATGGAAGTACTAAGTTAGCTACAGACTGCGCAACCTAGGGTGATCAAGCCTAAATTACTAGCCAGATTAATTAATTCAGAATTAACCCGAAACCCTTTTGATTAATTATTCGAACCTAAGCCTCATGTACTGTTCACGTGTGCATTTACATTCTGCCAGACCCTAAAAAGTTTAGCTACTCATGCAGATGCTTCGGTTGGGCAACTGGGACAGTTTACGTAACATAAACTTAGACATGAATAACCCTAGATGTATCATGAACGAAATTTAAATTAACTAAGACACGAAATAACAGAATATTAATACCTACGAAATTAAACTAGAACTTGAATTAAAATAGCAAATGATGTTCGAAAGTAAATATTAAGATCCTACGAAAACGATTAACTACGAAACGAAATTAAAACTAGAATTCAAACTTCGGAATTAAGAACATAAAAAGACAGAAATGAAAGATGTGTTTTCTTCTTCAACTAAACTACGGAATGGGTCGGAAGTGGTTCGGTGGTTGTCGGCGGTCTTCGGCTGGCTACGGCGGTGATGGTTCAGCGGCGATTGGATCGGAATGGAGTCACGGCGTGATCAAGGGCTTCGAATGGTGTCAAGGTTCGTCTCTTCTTTTTTTGTTCTCGCCCTCTTCAAGTCTTTATATACTCCTTTTCTTCATCTCCAAGTTAGGTCAAATCTTTGATAAGGGAAAAAATTTGGATAAATAAGGAAACAAGATCTTCCCTTAACTACCACAAAATATCTTCTTGATTCTTTCCTTCTCCATAAATCCGCGCCCACGTCATCAATTCCGTACATTTTCTTCATCAAAATTCGCTAAATAATATCCTCGTCATCACGCCACGTCATCAACTGAAACCTGCATTTTTCGCCACTGTGACTACATCGATTGGCCAATTGACGCACTTTTCGCCTGAAATTACTAAGTACGAAAACAATTCATCAAAAACTAAGTTTCGAAATCATTATTTTCCATGGAAATATTTTGAAAGAATTGAAATATACACGTTAAGCATGAAGTAACGTCTCTAGTTATGTTTTGAAAAATTGGGGCATTACAATAACTCAATACAAAAAATAAACACATAAAATTTCCATACAATCAGCAGTAGAAGGGATTTAATATAGTGTTTGGTATGAGAGAAAGAGAGAAAAAAAAAGTGAAAATAGAGAAATGATGTTATATTAAACAAGAAAAAATACCCTTTAAACAAATAGAAGAGAGAAAAGTTAATAAATATTACTCCCTCCGTTTCTTTATTGATGTCTACCTTACCATTTTAGGCTGTTTCATTATTAATGTCTACTTTCCTAAAATGGCAAATTCTCACTATCAATCCAATATGAGGTGGGCCCCTCATTATTTATTATCCATCTAATTTTCTTATACACTTTCTCTCTCCAAAAGTTTCTCTTTTGCACGATTCCGCTCCGCTCCGAACGTAGAAAATTTTGATTTTTAACTTTTTAAAAACTTTAGATTATTTCTTTTATTACAACATAAAAAAAATAATAAAAAAAATAAATCAAATGCTTAAACTATGCCTTAATAACATTTAGATAAATTCACACCAATCATTCATCGAAAACCGTGCCAATTTATTAATACAATTTAAACTCATTAATACACCCACTACCTTAATCTCCGTGCCGATTCTCAACTAGACATTAATAAAGAAACGGAGGGAGTATCATATAAATAAGTCTATTATGTAATTCTATCATATTAAAAAATATTCATATACCAAAACTTATACTTAGTTGAATAAATAATGAAATTGAATTTTGTAGCTTTATAAGACCATTTTCTCTCTCGTTAAAGACATAAGTGTAATTTAACTTACCTCTCATTTCCAACTCCATTTTCTCACAGTTGTTAAGAGAAAGAAATGTTATGTGGCTCCTAAAGGTGGGTAAACAATTCATGTTCCGTTCCCATACTCGTCCCGTTCGGGTTGGGTAAAACGGATACGAGTACCCGTTTTGCGAGTATCCGCAAAAAAAGCCTTGGGTTGGGTATAGGAACGGGTAGTTCGGCTATTACTCATTCCCGTACAGGTTCCTACATATATATATATTTTTAAAATAATATTATTTGTTTTAATTTAATTAATATTTAATATGTTGGTATGTTGTAACTTTGAAATTTGAAAGTTACTATACCCACTAACTCCAATATCCGCACGTCCACGCGATTATGAGATTTAGCCATGGTTGACCATTCACCGTTTTTCTATTTGTTGGTCTCATCGTTTGTTGGTCTCATCGTCCACGCAATAATATGTTATTTGTACCAAGTAGTTTTCTTGGAAAGTGAGGGATTAAACTTGTGCGTGGGATTAGAGGCTTACGGGCTTAATTAGTTATTTGATGTTTATTGGTTTTTTTTTTTTTTTGTTAATTTTCATTTTAATTTGAATAATTTTTAGATAGATAGTGATGACATGTGGGTATATTTGTTCTAGTCCCGTAATCGTGCGGGTACCCATTCCATTCATGTACGAGAATGGTCAGTAAAATTTAGTACCCGCATAACCATATAGCAGGTACTTGTCCCGTGCCCACCTCTAGGCTACTACTTTTTTCTTCTCTATTTTCTATTTTTCTCCCCAACCAAACAAAGTAAATACCCACACTGTCTCATATTTCTCTCTTCTGAACTTCTTTCCACTCAAAATCTATTAAATCAAATGAAGGCTAAGGCCTATTTTTTCTGTACTGCTCTTTCCTTGATAGTTAGGGGTCGTTTAGTTGAAGATAATCATAAATGTAAAGCAACCCGGACATTATGATTCCTTTAGTTGGCGCTAGGTTTGATGTTTTAATCAAATTGATTCCACTCCTTCAAAGTTTCCAAAACCGCCCACAAGCTAATTTTGAAACCTTACCTCAATCCTGAAACTCCAATTCCCTTTCCCCTTCTCCACCCTTAATTTCTTTCTCATTCAAATTCCTCCCACCTCCAGTCTCCTAGTCCTCCTCTGCTCTCACTCTCTTGTTTCCATCTTAGCCGGCTCCGCTGCTGCCTGACTCTTCTCATCTATGTTAGTGCTTTCAACTTAGTATCATATCATATAAAATTTCATATGATTAAATATTTTCACATTAAGTTCATGATCAGATTATACTGAACGTTGATGAGTGGATCAGATTATATTAAAGCATTTTCATGTCCCTTTTCAGAATAAATGTTGGATGTAGGTAATGAAATGCGTTTTACTTGTATAGTTACCCCAAATCAAGAAATCTCAAATCATAAATAAATCTTTATGCATGCATTTGCCCCAGTTACTATGCAAAGTAGTAGTACATAGTTTCTTTAAAATGTAGGAAATTGAAGTGTATAAATAGAGAATCCTAACGCCTTTCTTTTCTTTTTCTTAGAAAAGCCCAGGAACCTATAAATACAAAGCAGAGGATGATGCCCAAGTATACATTGGCAACAGGTTGAAGTGTTTGTCTTATCATGAGTAACGAAGTACCATAACTCAGTCCCGACCAACCCAACGCCCCAGTAAACCCAGAAACGGCAATCGTCGACGTGATTTTGATAATGGATGCATCCACTGGGATAATCGCGACAATTGCGAACACAGACGCAACAAAAGCAGCAGTGTTGGACATTATGAATGTTATGTATAGAATGAGATGATTATATGCCATCATAGCTTCCCCGGCTTTGTGAGTAGACGAGTCATTCTGCCACAAGCCGCCGGGAGGGTTGACTATGGACTGGAAAGCCACGGTGGCAATCAAGGCTAGCACCACAATTATGGCATCGATTGTTATGAGGTGGCTCAAATCCTACCTATCCCACATCAGAGAATTAATGAAGTTTATCATTAATTTCACCTATAAATAGATAGGTTCTCTAATTATTTTAATTGTGCTTCTACGCATCGTAGCCCACATGTTATGGGATTAGTTAGTTGGACTAATTGACCATGTTTTTGTGGGTATGTGTTTTTGGGTCTGAGACCATATTCCGGAGGCCCATTTTGTATTCTCCTCTTTATTAGTGGATTGTTTCTTCGCCGCCCGTGGATGTAGGTCGATTGACCGAACCACGTTAAATTTTTTGTGCCTGTTTCTTTTTCTCTTTGTGTTATTCTTTATTATTGTCTCGGTTGGGTTCCAAGAACTCGTTCGTCACATTTTGGAGGGTCCGAAGATCCTAACAAGATCGATGTATAAACAGAAAATGTCTCAAAAGCATCGTATCAAAACCGAAAAAATCGAATAATAATTAAAACAAAAATAAAAAATATGAAGAATTTGGTGAAGTGTACTAAATATTTAATTAAGAAGGAAAGAGAAAGTGTTAATTAAACTTTGATTAGTAATGGTGGACAACGCATTAAAACACCTTCTACCCACTTTCTTAACATATGTGACGAAAAGAATAGTGGGACTGATGGAGTAGTACATAGTTTCTTGAAAATGTGGAAATAGAGAACCCTAATGCCTTTGTTTTCTTTTCCTATAAAAGATGAGGAGCACACCACTTGTAAATGAAAGGAAGAAGACGATGCCTGTGTATCCATAGATAAGAGTGTCAGCTGTTTGTCTTATAGGAATGCGAAGGATCATGAGCAACGAAGCTCCATAGCTCAATCCCAATGCGAACAACGCACTAATAAATCCGATCATGGAAATCACCGATGTTATTTTGATAATAGATGCATCTATTGGGATTATCATCACGATTGCAATCAAAGACGCAACAAAAGCAGCAGTATTTAACATTATGAAGGATTTGTAAATGTTGGGACGATTATATGCCATGACAGCTTCCCCGGCTTTGTGAGTAGACGAGTCATCCTGCCACACGCCGCCGGGTGGGTTGACTATGGCCTGGAAAGCCACAGTGGCAATCAAGGCTAGCACCACGATTATGGCGTCGCGTGCCCTAGAGTTTGGATTCAATGCATAAGCAAAAGATATCATACTTCTGGACAGTACTTGTCGAATCTCTACAGTTGTATCATTCGGAGGCATTTCTTCCAAAATTCCCATGGGTGAATACTCCATGGAATTATTTGCTGTCACAAATATATTAGTATTCTTTGCCAAGTAACGTACCATCTGAAAATATATACAAGTTCAATTTACAACTCAATTAATTGTAATTAAAAAAAAAAAAAGTAAAGGTGGCTCAAATTACCTCAAGTTGATTGCACCTAACAGCCACATGCAATCTGCAATCTGCAAGTTCCCTTTTGCTAACAACTTTGATGCAATCTGCAAGTTCCCTTTTGCTGCTGCAATGTGCACATCGGGTTCATACCTTGGCTATCACGTGACCAACACATCTCAGGGGCTGCTACTAACAACTTTGAGGCAATCTCAAAGTTTCCTTTTGCTACAGCAATGTGGAGGGGCGACGTGTTGTTGGAGTCGAAATCCTCAGCTAGCTTCGGATTTCTCCCAAACAAATCCTCCACAACGGCTCCTTGCTCCCACATAGTGGCAATATGTAGAAGATTTCTTGAATATGTAAACGAAGCCCCATCAAGTAGATATGGATCTTTTTGGAGAACATCTTGAACTGTTACTAGATCCCCTCTTTTTGTGGCATGATAGACTTCTTTTTCTGCCTCCAGCCATTCTTTCTTAATGTCTTTTCGTATTTTCTATTCTTCTATCTACACAGACGAGCTTCTGAATTACGTATAAATAGACACACATACACAAGCATGTTAAGATGACAAACTAGTTTGGAAATTAATGTTTAAATAAAGACCTTAATTTATAATACTTAGCTAAAATATAAATAATTAAAAAAATAATAATTATATTAAATAAAACTTAAATTTTTTTCAGAATAAACATTATTATAAAGAAAAAATAAACATAATTTTGAAAAATATTTTTAATTTTATTTGAAAGTAAATACAGTAATCTCGTTAACATATAAGAATATTAAATAAAACTTAAATTTTGTCAAATGTAAACATTATTATTTAAAAATGTTTTAACATAATTTATAAAAATGTCTTTATTTTTTTATAAAATAAATATTCGATAATCTCATAAAAATATGTAAGAAAGTATTTTTATAATTATTTTTTAAAATATTTATTAATTTTTTGTAAATACTCAAAATAAAAGATATTGTGTTTTTTAATAAAATATTTAAGTATTAAATTTCATAAAATAAAAAATAGACTCATATTATTATTTTTTAAAATATTACAATATTCATAATATTATACATTCTCATTGAGGCTTAAGTACAATCAAACATCATATTTGGTTATCATATCCATTCACAAGTAAATACCAAACACCATTAAAGGATTCAGTCATACCCATACCCAATCACCTTACTATTATACCCATTACCATTGTCATTCCCGAATTCTTACCAAACGGCTCTTTAGTTTTCTAGTTCTCACACAAGACACATCAAAAGCGTGCTTAATTTATTCGAAATACATTATAAACAAATTAAAGTAATGTGACTACCTCGTACCAGCTGTACCTGACTGATCGGCATTCTTCAATTTATTATTACAGTAAAAACTCCATAAAATAATACTCTACAAAGAAATAACCTCATAGTAATAAAAAATCATAGTTCCAACTTGGGACCAGTTATAAATATTAATAAACTCTACATTGTAATATTACATGTTTTTTCTAGGTGCATTCTTAACAATGTAACCTCCATATAGTAATAAAATACTTTAAATTTCAAACATATTTATAAAATATCGAGAATTACATAACTATTTAACAAAAACTCAAGATGACATAAATTACTTATCTAAAATTATTTGTGAAAAAACTTGATTTTTTTAACTTTAACTTAATTTTTTTGATTAATTATTTTGTGCTCGTAAAATTCAACACAATCACCTTAGTTTAATTCTTAGTTTTTAGAATACAAAGGGACACATATGAATGTACATATTGCTTATGTACATATTGAATGCATTTTATAGTTTAATGCATACAGTGTATATACATGAATGTTGTACATACAATTATTCTTCTAAATTCATGTATTTATATATCTTTCAAATTCGTGCATTGAAACATGCATGAATAAACAATTCTTCATGTGTTAAATAATGTACAATAGTTATTTTTAATATATTATACTTTTTATATATAGTAACATTTTTGTCACTCTTTAAGTTACCTAATTACCCTGACTATACATAATTAATATTAAACTAAGATTAAGGTTACCTAATTTGTTGTAGAAATTTGTTGAACAACATTGACAACAAAACAATGAACACAAATAACAAAAGAAGCAAAAAAGTTAAACTTGAATAACAATCACAAAAACCAATTGCATGCAAAAATTTAAATGTTTGTATACCTAAAAACAATAAAATCTAGTAACAACAAACAAAATTAAACAGTATAACGTTCATGACAACAAAAGAAAATCGAATTACAGCATTACATATGCCATAAATCTAACAAATTAGAAGATCCTAAAAATTAATATTAGTCCAGAAAAATTATATAGAAGAAAATGTCGAAAACAATAAATAAAACTCTTAATTAACTGACAAATATCAAAATATACACCTAC
The DNA here is from genome assembly GCA_028984105.1 of Lavandula angustifolia. Lineage (NCBI taxonomy): Eukaryota > Viridiplantae > Streptophyta > Magnoliopsida > Lamiales > Lamiaceae > Lavandula > Lavandula angustifolia. Next base: position 51,378 of record JAPVEC010000033.1, on the reverse strand, counting down.
ATCTTGTTCATCGTAATGTGTATTGATTCTCGCTGAGAATTTTGTAGGATATGATCCTTCGTGGGGGCTCAGATTCAGCAATCATCCCTATTGGTACAAATCATCAGTTCGTACTTAGGTTTCAAAAGCTCATGTCTTCAGTTTCTGATCATGAATTTGGTGCAGGAATGGGGGGCTTTGTCGCATGCAGAGCACTGTCAGAGAGGAATACTAACCCCACTAAAGCCTCACGTCCCTGGGATAGTGTAATCTCTTGATTATTTCTAAACTTAATTGGGGGATTTCCATGTTTCAGTGACTAGATGCTTTTTTTTTCTATATTCCTGCCGTTGTCATTATTTGTTCGCCAATCGAACAAGAAATGATCGTATCAACAGCTGCGACATGGTTGGATTCTTGGGTGAAGTGAAAGGCTTGTGTTAGTTCTTGGGGGTGAAAGAAGTAGCGATGAATGATCTTGAAATTGTTCAAAATCTAGTAGAATTTGAAAGATTGCAAAATATATAGTCTCAAAGTGCATTTAAGGATTTTAAGTTAAGATTAGATGTTGTCCATTGATTGCCTCGATCTAAAGGTGCAAGTGTGTTCCTAGTTCTCACTCTAAACGGTGTTCTCATATAATCTCTTCTATATATATATAAGGGAGGGTTCAACTAGAAACACCCCTTAGAGTAATAAATAGGAACATTTATCATCCTTTAGATCTTGAAAATAGATGGTCCAGATTGTTTTTTATATTATACTTCGCGAAATGCACAATTTAGTAATAAAAATCTATACAAAGGCTACATTGGTAAAATTCTATTATTAAAAGAAACAAAGTCTACCCAAAATCTTCCAAATCCTTTTATTTATTCTCTTGCAATGCGTAACCCTCCTCACGAAGAGAAACCGCAACAGTTCCAAATTTTTCCTTATCGTCCACCGATACGATTTCTTCGAATTTTATGTAATTCTTGTTGTTAATTATCGGACTGGTAGGTGGTTTATTCTATGTTTTCTTTAGGGGTGCAAAACGGTTCGGTAACGGTTAACCGTTACCGTTTTTCGATTAACCGTTACCGAAAAAGGGTAAAAATCGGTAACCGTTACCGTTTGTGGCCGGTTAACCGATTCCCAAATTTTCCTAAAGCAGTGTATTAAAAATTTAATATATAATATATTTATATTTAATATATTTATAATTTGTAATTTAATTATTAAAAATGGTTAATCGGTTTTAACCGATTAACCGAACGATTTACCGTTAACCGTTCGTAGCTTGTAACCATTAACCGCAACCATTACCGTCAACCGAAAAATGGTTAATCGGTTACCGTTAACTGCCGGTTTCGGTTCGGTAACGGTATTAACCGATTAACCGCCAACCATTTTGCACCCCTAGTTTTCTTCTAGAGTTATCTCCCTCTCGCCACGATGTACCATATTCTCCTTTCACTGCGCTAATGATATGAAAGAAAAGTCTCCTCTTCGTGTTCATGCGAATTGCTTAATTTATTCGAATCTGATGTAATTCGATTTGATCGATCTTTTCAAAATTGTGAATTCTTCAATTTGATGTAATTCAACAATGTGTGTGTTGTTGATTATTTTAATTTTGAATTATATGTACAATTTTTCAAAACAAAAAATGCACAATTATGGGGGAAAATAAGCACAATTAATGAGAAAAAGATGCACAATTACCGGAGAAAATATGTATACATTTAATGGGAAAATGACTCTTACGGTGATAATGAAACTTCAACACTTTCTCTCTCATGAAATTGTTTTTTTTCTACTAATACGTTTTTTTGTTGGAAATTTTTGTTCGATTCCCATATTAGAAGCAACATTTTTAGCAATTAATAAACTTTTATCAAAACCATAATTCCTATAATTTTCAAAAAATAAAACTCGGCCTTCTAGGTTTTCTACGGCAGAATCAATGCACATAGATTCTGATTGTAATTTCTTACTTACATTGTTTATAAAAAATCAAATGTCATAACAGATGATCATATCAAGTAAAAATTCAAAATTTTCTATTGATGTATCTAAACTTTCAGCTTCACTTTTCAAATTTTCATCACCACATATATCACATAACTCCAGTAAAGCATCTCTCAGTTCAATAGTCTGATATCTAATTGGTTTCACACTATTAACAAGACTTTCCCAACATGTATTCGACAAAGATATCACAGTTAGTCCTTAAACATTATCAAGTAATTCACACAAGCATATTTTATTTTCAGAATATGAAATTTATATTATTCCAATTATAAGTACAACAATATAAACTCATGTACTCAAATCAGAAAAAATAACAATGATACTTGGATCAATTACTTAAAAATAGATAAGATAATAGTCTCGAAAGATCTTCTTATACAATCTCCATTTGTAACTCATTGAATAGATCTCTATCTCTTCATCCGCAATCTTCTAGTATAATACTTCTACAAAGCAAATACCCAAATAAAACCAATATATTACGCCAAAAAAATGAGATTCATCATCAACAATGCTCTCTTTGTTGTCACTCATCTCTAATTTTTATAAAATTTGCTTTTTTTTTTTACACTGAAATGTTACATAATCATGTAAGGATCGATGAGTATTGCTCTGGCTACTCTAACTGAGGACTAGGGAAATTATAAGAGCATTTATTTACAGGTATATATTTGGTGGAGAAGGACAGTAAAAAAAGTGAGAAGTGAAAGTGAGTTTAGGGGAGATATTATCGTTGGTTGATTTTGTGAAGATGTAAATAAGTGGATGGAAATTGAATAATCTATATATATAATGGTGGAATTCCACATAATTAGTGGATTCTTCAAATTGAAATCCCTCACAAAACTTTCTAAGTGAAATTTGAATTTCACTTGAAGTAAATAGGCCGATGGCATAATAAAAATACTCGAAATGGAGGGGCGTTTTTGGAATTTCAGACCTAAGCTAGTAGGAGGTCATGAATTTTTAAGTATAATATAGAAAATGCATAATTTTTTAGTACCTCAAGTTGATTGCACCGAACAGCCATATGCATCAGCGTATCCCCATTATCATCCTTTGCATGCACAACGACAACCATGTTTCTCCTAGAAATTCAACACGGTATCTCCACAATTCAGCCTCTCCGTAGCAGGAGAAAGATTCAGTTGAAGGAGATGTTCGAGATCTCATCATGCCCATTCTTGGCTGCAATTTTTAACGCCACAACAAAATAGTCTTTTACCGGACTATAATAATTAATATAGAATAGTGTATAATTATTATTTTTGGGAGGTTAGGATCACTTGTCCCAATTTAAGTTGTATCATCCCTGTTACATTTTTAAGACAACGTCTTTTCGACATTGAATTAAAAGTAGAATTCTTTTTTAATTATTTTATTTCAGGGTAACAATTACTAACGCCCTAATCCATTATCCTCCTCCATCTTCGGCAGATTTATTGATTTCCACCAACCTGTTGGGTGGATAAATTAAATTTAATATTGAACATTAAGTTCATGATTCAAATTATATTGAACATTGATGAGTGGATCAGATTATGTTAAAGCATGAGATTCATGTCTCTTTCAAACTAATGTTCGATACAGTTAATGAAATTATATTTGCTTCGTAAAAAATAGATACCCCGAATCAAGAAAACCCAAGTCAATAATAAATAAATCTGTATGCATTTGGCCCAATTACAATGCAAAGTAGTACATAGTTTCTTGAAAATGCGGGAAATTGAAACAATTACCATAGTTCTGTCTCCGTCCCACTAAAAAGATACATTTCTTTTGAGTACGAGAATCAAGAAAGTGGTGTAAATAGTTTGACTTTTTAGAAGGTAAATGCGGTCCACAGGGTTCTTACCATTTTAATATAATACCGAAGCCTTTCTTTTATCTTCTTCGAAAAGAAGGACAGCCAGATCCATACAAATAAAATGGTGACGACAATGCCAGCATATGCAATGTAAACAGGGTCAAGTGTTTGTCTTACAGGAACATGGAGGATCATCATTAACGAAGCTCCATAACTCAGTCCCACACAAGAAAAGGCCGTCAAAAATCCAATCACGGCAATCGTCGACGTGGTTCTTATATGGGATGCATCTGTTGGGTTTATCATGAGAATTGCAATCAAAGACCCAATGAAAGTGATTGTGTTGAAATATATGAAGGGTTTGAATATCTTGGGATGATTGGATAGCATGACGGCTCCGCCAGCTTTGTGTGTGGATGAGTCATCCTGCCATACGCCACCCGGTGGGGTGACTATGGCCTGAAAAGCCACTGTGGCAATCAAGGCTAGTGCCACAATTATGGCGTCCCGCGCCTTAGAGTTTGGATTCATTGTATAAAGAGAAAATGCCTCATTTTCTATCAATACTTTTTTTATCTCTACCTTTGTATCATTCTGAGGCATCTGTTCCAAAGTTCCCCTCGGTGTATATTCCATGGAATTGTTTGTTGTCAAGAATATATCAGTATTCTCTACCAAGTACTTTACCATCTGAAAACATACAGTACAAGTTTTGCACGTCAATTGTAATTTTAAAAAAAAAAAAGTTAAAGTTACGTTGGCTAAAAGTGTCTTTACCTGAGTTGATTGCACCTAACAGCCCAATGCAAAAGTGTCTCTCCATCGTCATCCCTAGCATTGACAAGATCGCCCAATTTCTCAACCAAGACTTTGAATGTCATAAACTGGCCGTGCTTCACGCACAAATGCAACACGGTCTGTCCGCGATTCAGCCTTTCCATGGCAGGAGAAGGATTCACTTCAAGCAGATATTCCAAGATCTCAAGATGCCCATTCTTGGCTGCGATATGAATCGGGTTCATACCTTGGCTATCGAGTAACCAGCACGTCTCGGGGGCTACTGGTAACAACATATAGACAATCTGAAATTTTGTAAGATTAATATATTCTTCATAATTATCTCTCACGCTGGGACTAATGAACAACATATAGAACTTTTTCTTGCATACACCTCCACTATCAAATCGTGTCGTCCCACATATTTTAGTCTGAATCTCAAGATTTACTAAACATTTAAGTTTTATGCATAATGTAAGTTAAATGTGAGTTCTCACATGATCTACTCTCATATTTCATAATTATATATGTAAATTCCAACAAATCATATCGTTAAATTTAAAATAGCTATAACTAATCAAAGTGAATGGTTAGATTTAATCGCAAAATCTCTATTACCTGAATTTGATTGCACCTAACAGCCCAATGCAGTATTGTCTCCCCATCGTCATCCTTTGCTTGCACAAGTTCGCCCAATCTCTCCACCAGGACTTGCAATGCCCCAAGCTGACCATGCTTTACACACAAATGCAAGACGGTCTGCCCGCGGTCCAGCCTCTCCATGGCAGGAATAGGATTCACGCCAAGCAGAAGTTGGAGGACCTCGACATGCCCATTCTTGGCCGCCATGTGAATCGGGTTCATACCTTGAAAGTCACGTGACCAGCACATCTCAGGGGCTACTGGTAACAACTTTGAGGCAATCTGCAAGTTCCCTTTTGCTGCTGCAATGTGAATGGGGTTCATACCTTGGCTATCACGTGACCAACACATCTCAGGGGCTGCTACTAACAACTTTGAGGCAATCTCAAAGTTTCCTTTTGCTACAGCAATGTGGAGGGGCGACGAGTTGTTGGAGTCGAAATCCTCAGCTAGCTTCGGATTTCTTCTCAGCACCTCATCGACGATTTCTGCTTGTTCCCAGATAGTGGCAATATGTAGAAGATTTCTTGAATATGCAAACGAAGCTCCATCAAGCAGATACGGATCTTTTTGGAGCACAACTTGGACTGTTGCTAGATCCCCTCTTTTTGTGGCATCATAGACTTCTTTATCTGCCACTCCAGCCATTCTTTCTTACCATCTTTTCGTATTTTCTGTTCTTCTATCTACACAGACGAGCTTCTGAATTAGGCATAAATAGACGCATACACAAGCATTATTAAGATGACAAAGTAGTTCGGAAATTAATGTTTAAACAAAGACCTTCCCGTTAAGGTCAACTTAGTTTTCTAGTTCTCACACAAGATCCATGAGAAACGGTGCTTAATTTATTCGAAATACATTATAAACATATTAAAGGAATCTGATTACTTCGTACCAGCTGTAGCTAACTGACCAATCCGGATTCTCTGTCCCACTTTCTCGTGTCCCACTTGTGTCTCACTTACATTTTAACTATAAGCACCTAGGTGCTTACGAATACGCCAAAAATTCAAATAGTAAGCAGCTAGCTGTTTACTAAGAGTGGGCCACAGAGTGGGATACAAAAAATGGGACAGGGGATCCTGAGCGCTAACTGACCGGCATTCTTCAATTTATTTTTGTATTTTTTTTCAAAAGAAATTTTAGAAACCCACTTATTGGTAGATCAAATACAGTCATATGTAAGTTACCCACCATGAAACACGGGATGAGATCATCTGTTCAATAAATCTCTGTTAAATTGATCTTCGATTTAAAATGACGTAGTTTTATATTGAAAAACAACAAATTAAAATGATAAGATTGAAAAAAAGATTTAATAAATAATTAAAGAGTAAATTTTTTTAATACAAAACTACGTCGTTTTAAATCAGACACTAATTTGATAAGAATTTATTGGACATGTGATCTTAACATTGTGATTTTTTTATTTGATTAACCCGCTTAAATATAGGTGGGGCAATTTTTTTTTATTTTCTATTTTTCTTTTGTTTCTTTCAAATCCGTAGTCACCAGTATTTTTCTGGGATTACATATCGGCTCCGACATGTATCCCAAATAAAAGAACCAAATGTGTAAAGAAATATTAGTAATCACTAATTAGTTAGCCATGATCCATATATGTACATATGATCGTTATTGACACCTCAGCTAACTTATAAATAATAAATTATCTAAGATAATTAAACCTACATAAGTAACATAACTGCCAGGAAACAAAAAAGGAATCAATGCACGTGCGACCATGTTAGCTACTGCAAACTGCACTATACAGAATTAATATTAAACTAAGATTAAGGTTACCTAATTACCTTGACCATTCATGTATCATTCTTCCTACATGATTATCTGGTCAACTTAATTAGTTAATGAATAATCAATAGTAACAATTTTTCTATTAAGTTAGCAAGAAATATTTTAGAAAGACTAATCAAATACAGGTTGGTAGTTTGCTTTTTATTAGTAATCAATATGAACTGAACCGCTTAACGAGCCAATTCGTCTTTATTGTTTTAATTATAAAAATTGAGTTACGTAATGATTAAAAAGGCTATGACGATAACAGATATTTTGAAGTAAATTTTCAATATTTTAAAGAGTTGTTATATGACCTAACAATATGAATGATTTATTCATGATATTCTTATTACTACATTGACTAAATAATGACCCAAAAACTTTGGTGTAACGGGTAGCAGGTGCAACCGGCTGCATAAAGCTAAATATCATATTAATATAAATAATAGAATAAGTGCTCATGTAGCGCAGTTGGTGTGTTGCTGGGTTCTCACTTGAGAGACTCGGGTTGGAGACCCAGCAACATCCTTTAGGTTTTTTTTTATTTTTTTTATTTTGACATTAAAAATTTAATTTTTTTTTCAAATATCATTATGATACAAAAAAATATAATAAATTTATTCTTTTATTTTCAAAAAAAAATATACGAATCAAAAAAACTTATTACTAATATGTATATTAGAATGTATTCTTGTTAATAAAAATACAATATTTTTTATTTTTTTTTCAATTACATCAGCAACAAACTTATCATTTTTTTTACATTAAAAATAGAATTCTTATTTTTAAATTATATTATGATACAAAAAAATATTATATAATATGTATATTAGAATTTACATATATAAATTTTATTTGCAAGTGTACGAATTTAGTCCTATTGTAGTAATAAATCTTAGAATACCAAGGTCGAACCACAGGGACAATGATTTCTCTACTAAAATCTTATTCTAATAACATAAAATAGTAAACCAATTTGTGGTGATAATGATTAAAGCTAGAAACAATAAAATGAGAAATGCAAATGCGAAAGAACTAGGGATGTCGGGCTATGATTAGAAATTCAATTAATCTATTGATTTTGTTTTTCAACTATTCTACTACATGCACTATAAATGCTATACATACTTTCGTGATATAGAAATTAAACGAACTCATTACAATCCTAGGTGTTGAACATGCTATACCCTTATTAGCATACTCTCGTGACTATTCTCGGGCATATCATACTATCTATTGCGCGGATTAATCTCGAGGGTTACAAGAAATCAATCTCAAACATCATATACATGTTGATCAAGCATATATATGTAATTAAAACAAGATAGTAGAATTAAGAAATGGATGAAGAACTAAAATCAATAAAGATTAAATATCATTCATAATCATAAACACCTTAATCCCTAGCGAAGGGAATTAGCCACAAAACATAGTCGATAAAACAAGAGAGAATTCGAGTACAAAAATTGAAAGAAAGGATAAAAAGACTTCTCAATCTTAACGTCGAATCTCATCAAAAGATTGTCTCGATTCTCCCCATGTGCTGATGGTTTTCTTCCTCCAATGTTGATGATGATTTTCTGTCTCCCCCTTCCTGCGTCCCCTTTTCTCTCCTTTCAAACCAACTCCCATGATGCTCCTTCCAAAACTGCCGTATAACTCCCCCATGAACTTATTAATTGGGCTAAATTAATTATTAGAATATAAAAGCCCAATTAAGCCTTTCACAATCAGCGTACGTTTTTTCCTCTTTTTCCTCTTCGTCTGACATTCATCCCGACATTAAATCCGGCATTCAATCCAGCTTCAATCCAACATTGGTCAATATTGGTTTTGGTCTCTTTCATTTGTTTTCTTCCACTCTTCCATATGAAAGATTTACACTTCAAAAACACCTATTAAGATCCAAAAAATACAAAATAAACGGCAATCGTGTTCAAAAGTGAGGATTATTAATACCAAAGCACATATTAAACAATGCCAAAATATAGCCTATCATTTACTCTTGTTAATAAAAATACAATATATATATATATATATATATATATATATATATTTCTTCAATAACATGATGGGGAATATGTGGAGATAATAAAAGTATCACTTTATATGAATAATGTATCAATTATGTTGAATATATCATTTGTTCTGAATAAAATTATCACTTCTAATTAACTAATGTATCACTTGTCATGAATCAAAGTATCATTTCCTATGGATAAAAATATCAATTATTATTAACCAATGTATCACTTTTCATGAATCAAAGTATCGCTTTCTATGAAAATATCACTTATTATGAATAAAAGTATAGTTGGTTTTAGTAAAAGTATCACTTGTTCTTAATAAAAGTATCACTATGCATAAAAAAGTATCAATTATTCTGAGTATATCATTTGTTCTGAATAAAACTATCACTTACTATTAATCAATGTATCAGTTGTTATGAATCAAACTATCACTTATTATGAATAAAAGTATCGTTGATTTTAGTAAATTTACTGAATATATCACTTGTTATTAATCAATTTTTCACTTGTTAGGAATCAAAGTATCGGTTTCAATGAATAAAAGTATCGATCATTATGAATAAAAATATTATTATTTTTAGTAAAAGTATCACTTTATTATTAATCAATGTATCACAAAAACAATGGGACTTGATTAGTGTGATGGAGGGAGTTTAAAAAAAGAACATTGTCAAAAAAAAAAGTATCTGAAAAATTATCAATTGGTTGGAATAAAAATATTATTTATTATAAACAAATATATCACTTTTTTTAAATTAATGTATCAATTAAAATGAAAAGAAAAAGGAAAAAAAAAACACAAAACTGCATTGTTGGGACTCAAACCCGCGTGTATAGGATTTAAACCCAACAACTCAACCAGCTGCGCTATTACAACATTGCTAATACTTTGCAAAGCGCATTTATTTAACTGTACGCATTCAGTTGTACCTTTAACCGGATGTACACGAGTCCAACTCAAATAATAATGCATTAACATGAGAAACCACAATTAGTTAGAGTAAATAAAGTTCAAGATCAAATATAATTTTGATTTGACGACCTCCTAATTTAGTGGGTGTTTGGAGCAGCTAGAGCTTATCGATAAGTGCTGAAACCGGCTGATTTGAGAATTTTTTGGTGTTTGAAAAGCAGTGCTAAAAGTGGGGAAAATAGTGTTTGAAAAACTACTGATATCAGTAGTTTATTTTAACTTTTTAAATAAAATATATGTGTTACCCTCAATATAATTAAATAAATAAAATTGAGACTCTTTTGCATTATAATTTCGATTTCAGTATTACAAAATATTAAATTAAATTAATTTTATATATTTGTTTGTCAAGATTCTCTTTCATATGAATAATTAATCCTGACGGCTTTGTCTATTTTCTTTTCAATTCTTCTTTTTCCATATGCAAGTTTGTGAATCTACACAACACGTATGTAAATCTAAATATACGCACATATATAAAACACAAGCATGTTAAGAGTGGAAATGTTTAAAACAGACCTTCATCAGAACCGTGTTTAGTTTATTCTAAGATAACAATGATTTTAAGAAATCAATATCTAATTATGTGCCTAACTCCGCCTTGGACATTTAATTTATTCTTAGTGGGGTACGTATTAATTTATTATACCACTTCTTGACTCTTGTGGAGGAGGTCAACTGGATATATAGTTTTTTTTTTGGAATGATAATAGTTAATTCGTAATTTGTCTTTTTATATTATAAATATATTTCGTCGGTGGTTGATGACTTTATTATATACTTCCTTCCTAAAAAATAAAGCAGACCCTTGTACAGGTCATTTTATAAATTTTGTAAAAAAGAAAATAAAGATTTAATTTGGAGTCAGCGTAGAAATAAAGATTTCAATTGCTCTTACATCTTTTGAAATATTAGTTTGTATATGAAATTACTTAACTAGACAAGGCAAAATAACAGTAGATAAAAAATTGGAGAAGCGTAGACTTAAAGAACCAAGAGAGGATCGACCTTGACACCATAGAAGAGTTCGACCCTATGCTCTTTAGTCCAGTCCTAATTGATCCTGATTGACATTAGAAGTGTATTTCCCCCCTTTAACCGAATACTTTTATGTGTAAATGCCACATATTTGATTCCATCGATAAATCAATATGAAATACCATTCCAATTCGTATTGTAAGAATATTTTGGATATTTTACATTAGCAAAAAATGTAAGAATCTTGCATAGACACGTTTAGGACGATATAATATAACAAGCTACTTGCTTCATTAATTATCCCACTTGATATCGATTAATTGATAATTACCCGAGCGTTTTGTAGTAAAAAAGAGAGAGTGTGATATATATATATCGACCAACTGTTGCCGAGGTTGTTATAATGTGGTCTAAATTGAGTGGAAACTTTGCCTTCAAATTTACTTTATTTAAAGAAGCCTTAAAACCCCCACTCTGCACATGAAACGAGTCAGAACCAGCTCTGTATTTACCACCCGGTGGGGCTCCATTTTCCTTCGTCTTTAAATACCAACTTACGATTAACAAATTTAATCAATCTTCTATATCGTAAAATGTTTATATATTAAATCTCAGCCTCTTAAAATTCGAAATTGTTCGTGAAAACTACTACTCGGATTTCTGTCTCTAGTACTTGGAATTAAATACATTCTTTGAATTTGTACAATGCGCAAGATGTAGACAAATATTACATAAATATATATTTTTATTAATAATAATAATAAAAAAGGAACTTGTAGGCTTGGTTGTAAGTATATTTGTAATAGAGGGTAATTAATAAGTGAGGGGGGAAGTGATTTGTGAAGGGTATCAAATGAACTTCTTTCCACTCAAAATCTATTAAATCAAATGAAGGCTAAAGCCTATCTTTTCTGTACTGCTCTTTCATTGATAGTTAGGGTCATTTGGTTGAAAATCATAAATGTAAAGCAATCCGGACATTATCATTCCTTTAGTTGGCGCTTGGTTTGGTGTTTTAATCAAATTGATTCCACTCCTTCAAAGTTTCCAAAACCGCGCACTTGCTAATTTTGAAACCTTACCTCAATCCGGAAACTCCAATTCCCTTTCCCCTTCTCCACCCTTAATTTCTTTCTCATTCAAATTCCTCCCACCACGTGTCTCCTCCCTCCTCCCGTCTCCTCTCTCTCCCTCTCATCTCCTAGTCCTCCTCTGCTCTCACTCTCTCGTTTCCATCTTAGCCGGCTCCGCTGCTGCCTGACTCTTCTCATCTATGTTAGTGCTTTCAACTTAGTATCATATCATATAAAATTTCATATGATTAAATATTTTCACATTAAGTTCATGATCAGATTATACTGAACGTTGATGAGTGGATCAGATTATATTAAAGCATTTTCATGTCCCTTTTCAGAATAAATGTTGGATGTAGGTAATGAAATGCGTTTTACTTGTATAGTTACCCCAAATCAAGAAATCTCAAATCATAAATAAATCTTTATGCATGCATTTGCCCCAGTTACTATGCAAAGTAGTAGTACATAATTTCTTTAAAATGTAGGAAATTGAAGTGTATAAATAGAGAATCCTAACGCCTTTCTCTTCTTTTTCTTAGAAAAGCCCAGGAACCTATAAATACAAAGCAGAGGATGATGCCCAAGTATACATTGGCAACAGGTTGAAGTGTTTGTCTTATCATGAGTAACGAAGTACCATAACTCAGTCCCGACCAACCCAACGCCCCAGTAAACCCAGAAACGGCAATCGTCGACGTGATTTTGATAATGGATGCATCCACTGGGATAATCGTGACAATTGCGATCACAGACGCAACAAAAGCAGCAGTGTTGGACATTATGAATGTTATGTATAGTATGAGATGATTATATGCCATCATAGCTTCCCCGGCTTTGTGAGTAGACGAGTCAACCTGCCACAAGCCGCCGGGATGGTTGACTATGGACCGGAAAGCCACGGTGGCAATCAAGGCTAGCACCACAATTATGGCATCTATTGTTATGAGGTGGCTCAAATCCTACCTATCCCACATCAGAGAATTAATGAATTTTATCATTAATTTCACCTATAAATAGATAGGTTCTCTAATTGTTTTAATTTTGTTTCTACGCATCGTAGCCCACATGTTATGGGATTAGTTAGTTGGACTAATTGACCATGTTTTTGTGGGTATGTGTTTTTGGGTCTGAGACCATATTCCGGAGGCCCATTTTGTATTCTCCTCTTTATTAGTGGATTGTTTCTTCGCCGCCCGTGGATGTAGGTCGATTGACCGAACCACGTTAAATTTTTTGTGCCTGTTTCTTTTTCTCTTTGTGTTATTCTTTATTATTGTCTCGGTTGGGTTCCAAGAACCCGTTCGTCACATTTTTGAGGGTCCGAAGATCCTAACAAGTGGTATCAGAGCCGAGGTTTGGCTCGTATTGTGACAATGACAATAAAAAATATTTTGGTTCGAGAAATTTGAAGGCTTTTGAAGGAGGTGGAGCATGTTTGAGGAGGAAGCACCATGGCGTGAAGTTTCACGTTATCGGGATACCAGTTTGCCAAGGAAGATTCCAGTTCTGAAGATTTAAATGATGGATGATCCTTGTTCGAGGGACGCAGCGACTTTATTGGTATTCTGATTTGGATTAAGTCTATTAAAGCTTTTGCGGAGGCGGTGAAGCAAGATCGTTATGTGTTCGCGATTAGAGTTTTGGTCGATGTGGAGATTTGTTATGTTGGATTTGATATTGGAGTTTTCGCCACGGTGGAGATTGTTATGAGGTGGCTCAAATCCTACCTATCCCACATCAGAGAATTAATGAAGTTTATCATTAATTTCACCTATAAATAGATAGGTTCTCTAATTGTTTTAATTGTGCTTCTACGCATCGTAGCCCACATGTTATGGAATTAGTTAGTTGGACTAATTGACCATGTTTTTTGTGGGTATGTGTTTTTGGGGTCTAGGACCATATTCCGGAGGCCCATTTTGTATTCTCCCTATTTATTAGTGGATTGTTTCTCCGCCGCCCGTGGATGTAGGTCGATTGACCGAACCACGTTAAATTTTTTGTGCTTTCTTTTTTCTCTTTGTGTTATTCTTTATTATTGTCTCGGTTGGGTTCCAAGAACCCGTTCGTCACATTTTGGAGGGTCCGAAGATCCTAACAAGATCGATGTATAAACAGAAAATGTCTCAAAAGCATCGTATCAAAACCGAAAAAATCGAATAATAATTAAAACAAAAATAAAAAATATGAAGAATTTGGTGAAGTGTAGTAAATATTTAATTAACAAGGAAAGAGAAAGTGTTAATTAAACTTTGATTAGTAATGGTGGACAACGCATTAAAACACCTTCTACCCACTTTCTTAACATATGTGACGAAAAGAATAGTGGGACTGATGGTGTAGTACATAGTTTCTTGAAAATGTGGAAATAGAGAACCCTAATGCCTTTGTTTTCTTTTCCTATAAAAGATGAGGAGCACACCACTTGTAAATGAAAGGAAGAAGACGATGCCGGTGTATCCATAGATAAGAGTGTCAGCTGTTTGTCTTACAGGAATGCGAAGGATCATGAGCAACGAAGCTCCATAGCTCAATCCCAATGCGAACAACGCACTAATAAATCCGATCATGGAAATCACCGATGTTATTTTGATAATAGATGCATCTATTGGGATTATCATCACGATTGCAATCAAAGATGCAACAAAAGCAGCAGTGTTTAAAATTATGAAGGATTTGTAAATGTTGGGACGATTATATGCCATGACAGCTTCCCCGGCTTTGTGAGTAGACGAGTCATCCTGCCACACGCCGCCGGGTGGGTTGACTATGGCCTGGAAAGCCACGGTGGCAATCAAGGCTAGCACCACGATTATGGCGTCGCGTGTTCTAGAGTTTGGATTCAATGCATAAGCAAAAGATCTCATACTTCTAGCCAGTACTTGTCGTATCTCTACAGTTGTATCATTCGGAGGCATTTCTTCCAAAATTCCCATGGGTGAATACTCCATGGAATTATTTGCTGTCACAAATATATTAGTATTCTTTACCAAGTACCGTACCATCTGAAAATATATACAAGTTCAATTTACAACTCAATTAATTGTAATTAAAAAAAAGTAAAGGAGGCTCAAATTACCTCAAGTTGATTGCACCTAACAGCCATATGCAACACTGTATCCCCGTTATCATCCGTTGCATGCACAAGGTCACTCAAGTACTTCTCCACCAAGACTTTGAATGTCCTAAGCTGACCATGTTTCACGCACAAATGCAACACGGTCCCTCCGCAATTCAGCCTCTTCATGGCAGGAGAAGGATTCTCTCCAAGCAGATGTTCGAGGATCTCAACATGCCCATTCTTGGCTGCAATATGAATCGGGTTCATACCTTGGCAGTCGAGTGACCAACACATCTCAGGGGCTACGGCTAACAACTTTGAGGCAATCTGTATATTCCCTTTTGCTGCTGCAATGTGAATCGGGTTCATACCTTGGCTATCACGTGACCAACACATCTCAGGGGCTGCTACTAACAGCTTTGAGGCAATCTCAAAGTTTCCTTTTGCTACTGCAATGTGGAGGGGCGACGAGTTGTTGGAGTCTAAATCCTCAGCTAGCTTCGGATTTCTCCCCAACAAATCCTCCACAATGGTTTCTTGTTCCCACATAGTGGCAATATGTAAAAGATTTCTCGAATATGCAAACGAAGCTCCATCAAGTAGATATGGATCTTTTTGAAGCACATCTTGAACAGTTGCTAGATCCCCTCTTTTTGTTGCATCATGAAGTCTTTTCTCATCTTCTCCGGCCATTCCTTTTACATGTACAAGCTTGTGAATATACATGCACATATACATATATTGATATTTATATAGACACATATGCGAAGTAGACAAAGCTTGCTAGGACAAGAGATAATTTTCAAAATGTTTAAACAAAGACCTTCATTAAGGTCAAGTCATCATATGTCGCTGCCTCGCACGTTGCAGGGTCGACATGTACGAAGCAGACAAATATGCGAGAAGTAGACATGCACGTTGAATTTTCAAAAATGTTTAAACGAGGCTCGCTATATACAAAAATATATGACATGGGAGCAGTGCTATTTCAATGGATTTCGCCTCAACAAATCCTTCATATTGGTTCGCACGTAGTGGCAAATGGCAATATGTAGAAGATTATCTTGAATATGAAAACGAAGCTTCAAGTAGATGTGGATATTCTTCGAGAACATCTTGAAACGTTGTCGTATCCCTTCTTTTTTTGGCATATGATAGAGTTCTTTATCTGTCACTCCAGCCATTCTTTCTTACTGTGTTTAATGTTTTTTCGTATTTTCTGTCATAACTAGACGAGCATGTGTGAATTCACGGACATACATATACACAGTAGCATGTTAAGATGCCAAAGTAGTTTGGAAATTAATGTTTAAACAAAGACCTTAATTCCCGTTAAGCTCTCAGGCAGTGCATTACAGGACAAGATCCATCAGAAGCTAGCCATGCTTAATTTATTCGAAATGCATTATAATCAAATTACAGTACTTAGTATGATTACCTACTACCTGTACCTAACTCACCGGACGCATCTAGTTTTTCTTTCGTAGTTGGTGCATGGTTATATATGTTAGAGCCCATCATTATGTCCCACATCGACTTGGTGAATATCCTGAATCCTCTATTTATATACTTGGATATCCCTTCCATTTACAATGCCATTTAAGAGGAACGTGGTCCAATTTATCATGGCATTGGAGCAGGCCAAGCGATGTTGGTTTGTTTGGTTCGTATAACATAAAATTTTATGTTTCATAAATTCTTATATAAGTATAACATAAAATTTTATGTTTCATAAATTCTTATATTCAACAAAGCACTATGTACTATGTTTCATAATTTTTTTTTTTTGTTGTTGACGAGGAACCCGCAGCCAGTACCTTTGGTGCGCACAGGGTAAACCTCGCTCCTGTGCAATAACCTGCTGATAGTAATTTTATTCGCAAGTGTACGAATTTAGTCCTATTGTAGTAATAAATCTTGGAATACCAAGGTCGAACCACAGGGACAATGATTTCTCTACTTAAATTATATCTAATAACATAAAACAGTAAATCAATTTGTGATGGTAATGATTAAAGCTAGAAACACTAAAATGAGAAATGCAAAAGCAAAAGAACTAGGGATGTCGGGCTATGATTAGAAATCCAATTAACCTATTGATTTTGTTCTTCAACTATTCTACAGCATGCACTCTAACGTATCTTAAACAATCTCTCGATTCGAATAAGGCGTGCTCGTATAAATGCTATACCTACTTTCGTGATATAGAAATTAAACGAACCCATTACAATCCTAGGTGTTGAACATGTTATACCCTTATTAGCCTACTCTCGTAACTATTCTCGGGCATATCCTACTATCTATTGCTCGGATTAATCTCGAGGGTTACAAGAAATCAATCCCAAACATCATATACATGTTGATCAAGCATATATATGTAATTAAAACAAGATAGTAGAATTAAGAAATGGATGAAGAACTAAAATCAATAAAGGTTAAATATCATTCATAATCATAAACACCCTAATCCCTAGCGAAGGGAATTAGCCACGAAACATAGTCGATAAAACAAGAGAGAATTCGAATACAAGAATTGTAAAGAAAAGACAAAGGGACTTCTCAATCTCCATGTCGAATCTCGTCAAAAAGTTGTATTGATTCTCCTTTTTCCACTGCCATGTGTGTCTTCCTCCCAAAAAATGAGTTGATCAAGATTTTATCCTCGATGAATGGCGTCACCTTTTCCTCACTCTCTCTCCTTTTTAAAATTAACTTCCCATGATGTCTTCTTCCCAAAACTGCCGTATAACTCCCAAGGAACTAATTAATTGGGCTAAATTAATTATTAGAATATAACAGCCCAATTAAGCCTTTCACAATCAACGTACGTTTTTTCTCTTTTTCCTCTTCGTCCGACATTCATCCCGACATTCAATCCGGTATTCAATCCAGCTTTGGCACCAGCATTGTTCTGTATTGGTTTTGTCTTTGATTTCTTCACTCCTCAACATGAAAGCTATCTCTTTTCTAAAATGCCTATCAAAATCCAATACTTGCAATATAAGTAGCAATCATGTTCAAAAGTTAAATATATCGATACAATCTCAACTCAAAACCAAGCACCGAACAATACTAAAATGCACCCTATCACCTGCAAACCACACAGAAGAGTTAAACCACCCTTAATGTTGATTACTACCAACTTGTAAATTCATATTGATTACTACCAACTTGTAATTGATTAGTCTTTCTACAATATATAATTCATGGACTACTTCCCGAAATACTAAAAATTTCGTCCGACAAGCTACTATATGACAATTGAAAAAAAATAGAAAAATCTCCTATGTAGTTTAGCTGCTGTCATGTAGCTTAAATTTTCTTATGTAATTTATTCATTATTTGTTAGGTGAGGAAAAAAATCTCCTATGTAGTTTAGCTGCTGTCATGTAGCTTTTCTTATGTAATTTATTCATTATTTGTTAGGTGAGGTCTCAATAATGATAATATGTACATACATGGATCATGGCTAACTGATATTTATTAATAATTCATTACACATTTGGTTCTTTTCTTTGGGATGCATGTCGGGGCTACGGATTTGAAAAAAAATATAAAATATAAAATAAATCTCGCGGCTTTTCATTTGAAAATCAATAAATCCTAAAAAGATTTATTAATTATCTTGATCGTCAAATAAATTAACCAGAATTTTCTAATTGACCATAAAAACTTGGAAAGATTATAGATTATGAGCCGCAGTTATCTTATTGCTTAACGAGCCAATTCGTCTGTAGTGTTTTAATTATAAAAATTGAGTTACGCAATAATGTTAAAAAAAGCTATGACGACGACATGACGTTTTCAAGTAAATTTTCAATATTTTAAAGAGTTGTTACATGACCTAACAACGTGAAGGATTTCTTCGTGATTATTTTATTATTAAATTGACTAAATAATCATGCAGTAACATGAGAAATCACAATTAGTTAGAGTAAATAAAGTTCAAGATCTAACATGATTTTGATTTGATGCATGAGCTCCTAATTCCGAAAATGAGTGTGCAAAATAAATCTGTCTCAATTACATGACCAAAATTGGTTTGTAAGAATTTAATCACAAATTTAATTTAAATAAATACAAAAATATAAAAAGAAAAATAATTATAATATTCATGAAATTCGTGTAGATATGGATACATGATGGTTTCAGTGAAACGTTGGGGCGATTTTCATAGTGAAAGATATATTCTAGAATGACTATCAATTGTAGAGTATTTTTCTTTAAATATATTAATTAATATGGAATAATAGTCATATTTCTTAAATGAAAGATAAATATAACTAAATGAACATGATTTTTAGTACTTTTAAGTCTGACATGAACGGAAGTGAAGGTGAAACTGAGAGGGATACCGAGCGGAACTCTAGTACACAAAGTGGTATAAAATTCGAGAGAGACTTTGCTAGTATGAGCGGGACCAGAGTGGTACATGATCGGGACTTTTGGACAATGGTCTTACAAAGTGATGAAAAATGTTTTTTTTTTTTTTTGCTATTTTGTATAGCAATTAATAAATGTGACTAAAAGTGTTCTTTGTTTTAGTGAGGTGGCTAAATAGAAAACATACAAATTTCTATTGGATAGAAATAACTAGTCGTACTGTAATTGAATTATTGGATTTCGGTGTATTTTCAGTATGTCCCAGAGTTAAGTATTTTAAGCATAAAAACATCTTAAATTATGTTCTAACCAGAACGAATAGTTTGGTTGCTTAATTTTAAAAAAGCTACCACATAAATAGGCTTAACACGAAAAAATTGTTCATGCGCCATAAAAATGAGATACACTTAAAAAGCAAATGTGAACTTACACCCCTTAATTGGAGCATATCTAATTAGATATGTTTACTTGTGGAAAAGTAAATCTTCTTCTACAAATATACATCCAGACTTTCATTTCAAGAACCAAGTTTAATTTCATTGCTGTTTTTTAGTGTGAGAAATTGATCCGGCTACTAAATAGCAAGTGTAAATTACAAAACCAATACACAGTAGATGGGAAGTTAGGGGAGTAAAAGTTTGTAGCCGAATTAATCCTAACGGCTTGTAATTCTAAATATATATACACACATACATAAAAGACAAGCATGTTAAAAGTGGAAATGTTTAAACAAAGACCTTCATCAAAGGTGTTTAGTTTATTCGAATAAGACAATAATGTTTAAAAAAATAAAAATTAATATGATTAATTATTTAGTAATTATGTGCCTAACTCACCTTGCTTATTTATTTTTTTCTTTGTTGGTACGTTGTACTCCCTCCGTCCCACTGCATTGGTCTTATTTCCTTTTTAATTGAAATACTCCTCTAACATATCTAGTGGACTCAACAACTTTATTTTATTTTACACACAAAAAATAATTTTTTTAATCTCCGTGTCGAAAAAAAATGGCACCAATGGAATGGAACTGAGAGAGTAATTTATTAGACAACTTCTGGTGGAGGAAGGTCTACCGGATGATTTTTTATTTGAATGATAACAGTTCCTTATTTGTCTTTTTATATTATAAATATATTTCGTCCGTGGTTGATGACTTTATTATAATATACTTCCTTCATTAAAAAAATGACGCAGGGCCTTGTTAAGGTTATTTTATAAATTTAGTAAAAAAGAAAATATAATAATGATTTAATTTGGATGTATTAGTATTAGTATTTATTATGACCAATTGTAGTGGAAGAAGCCGAACTAATTATATTTATATATCATATGATTCGATGAACTTACAATAATAAAATCTCATTAAGTCATAGTTTGTCTTTTTATGATGATGAGGCCCTCTTTGTACTAAATTTTTAGATCTATCTGCTCAGTGGTGGTCATGTTGATTGGTCCGGGCAAGTCCTCTCACAAGTTCCTCGAACCTGAGTTCATCTTCAGATTGACTCCTTCTTCTTCAGCCATGATCTCTTCTTCAGATTCAGAATTGATGTCTTCATAATACGGGTCTATCTGACCAGTCAGACCGATTTCAGACTCTGACTCACTGGTTCTTTCCTCTGTCTGGTCAGTCGGACCTGTTTCTGCTTGTGACAACACTGGTTGCTTTTGCAGCTTTGTTGTCTTCATGTTCCTTTTCGCAATCTTTTCAATTTATTTGTGATGGCAGGCAACCACAAAATATATGCACAGCGGAAATCAAAATTATAGCGTTCCCACTTTGCAGAATATATGTAGAAACTGGATTACAAGATGACATCTTGCACTTAGCCAACAAGTCACGTTTTATACTTGGTCTGAGAGATATATGTATAGTAATTATTTTTTATTTTAAGAAATAAGACATGTCGAACGGGACAATTCAAAAAGGAAAACAAGACAAGTCAAGCTGGAGGAAGGGAGTATAACTTTTCATTGTTTGGTATATTATATCTACTCCCTACTCCTTCAATTGTCAAATTTCTTTTCTGCATGGGTAGAGGATTAGTAAAGTAGTGGGTCCACTAAATTTTGCAGAATATTATTTTACTAAATTAGGAAAGTGGACGATAGAAGTTGGACAACCTGAAAAAAAATACAGACATACAATTAGAGTGGGATGGAAGGAGTATTTATTTTACCTGCTTTAAGCTACATATAAGTAAATCACTTAAATTATATATAGATCTATTTAATCTCTTTTGTTCTATTTTCGTTATAATGTTTGTAATTGGGTTGTCACACAATTGTGGTACACCTAAAGCTTTGTGCTTTTTTAATTTATCATTCCACGTCCTTTTTGTACGTTAGCGCAAAAAGTCTACATTTGAAATGGTTTCACACTTTTAAAAAGACTTGACCCACAAAAAGAATAAAACATGATAGATGGCCGGGAAATTACGTAGAAATAGGAATTCAAACTACTTTTTGGCTTTTTTTAACATAGATTCAATGGATCGTTCCTCCAATCAGTGAAGTAGTAAACTATGCTGAAACTTCTCAAACTACTTTATTGTCTGAAGAAAAACTCAACAGGATTCAGAAACTTGTCTATGTACAAGAATAAGTGAAAAGAAAACAGGAAAAAAAAAATTACAACACTAAAAAATGGCTGGAGAAGCAGTGAAAATTCTTTATGATGCCACAAAAAGAGGGGATACGACAACGTTTCAAGATGTGCTCGAAAAAGATCCGTATCTACTTGATGGAGCTTCATTTGCATATTCAAGAAATCTTCTACATGTAGCCACTATGTGGGAGCAGGTAGCCATTGTGGAGGATTTGTTGAGGAGAAATCCGCAGCTAGCTCAGGAACTAGACTCCAACAACTCGTCGGCTCTCCACATTACAGCAGCAAAAGGGAACTTGCAGATTGCCTCTATGTTGTTATCGGTAGCCCCTGAGATGTGCTGGTCACGTGACTGCCAAGATATGAACCCGACTCATATTGCAGCCAAGAATGGAAATCTTGAAGTATTGAAAGATCTTCTTGGAGTGAATCCTAGCCCTTCAATGGAGAGGTTGGATCACGGAAAGACCGTGTTGCATTTGTGTGTGAAGCATGGTCGGCTTGAGGCATTGCAAGTCTTGATGGAGAAATTGGGCGAGCTTGTGTGTGCAAAGGATGATGATGGGGGAGACACTATTGCATTGGGCTGTTAGGTGCAATCAACTTCAGGTAATGGAGATTTTATGCTTCTATGACAGTTCAATTTGATTACTTACAGCTAGTTTTTGTTCATTGTGGATCCTCTGTCCCACGGTCATTGCAACAATAAAACATTCGGCTACATGAGAACCCTAAATCTGCATCATTCAACCGTTTGCTTTTATAGTTGAACATTGCAGTGGGACATTGAAGGCACAACCCGCCTTGATTGAGTAGAACTTCTTGTGACTTGTGAGAATAATTCATAAGCTGCGCAAGTCTTGAACAAACGACCATAAAACCCTACTACCAAGCATATTAAATTACTAAACTACCCCAACACTAAATTTATAATAAAGAAGCCAGATCAAAAAAAAGTAGATTTCAATTGTTGGGCTTTAGTTGTTGGGCTTCGGTATGTCCTAAATCACTTCACCACTTATGTAAAAGCATAATATAAATTTCTATTTATATTTTAAAATAAATTACCTAATAGAGTTGCAAAATCTTGAGGTTTAAGGCAAAATGTGTGGGACGAAACGAGTTGAAAGGGGAGTTGTAAACAAGAATAAGTTCTAACTGGATTTAACATTTGTCTTGCAAAATTACAGATTGTCTATATGTTGTTACCAGTAGCCCCCGAGCTGTGCTGGTTACTCGATAGCCAAGGTATGAACCCGATTCACATTGCAGCCAAAAATGGACATCTTGAGGTCTTGCAACATCTACTTGAACTGAATCCTTCTCCTGCTATGGAGAGGATGTATCGTGGACAGACCGTGCTGCATTTGTGCGAGAAGCACGACCAACTTATAGTATTGAAATTCTTAGTGCAGAAGTACTTCGGTGATGTTATATCTGCAAAGGATGATGATGGAGAGACAATACTGCATTGGGCTGTTAGGTTCAATCAACTCGAGGTAAAAAAAATTTTCTACTTCCATTCACTAGCTACTTGAATTTGTGCTTCAATTCACTGCTTAATCATCCACAACATCAGATGGTACGATACTTGGTTGAAAGCACTAATATCGACGTGCTAGCAAAGAATTCTATGGGCTATTCACCTTTTGATGTGATAGCAAAGCTGCCTTCAAATCATACAAGTGCACAGATGATAAGAATCTTGGGAAACAACAAGCAGGTCCTCGTAAATCATCTTACTCCAGGCCATAGGACGAAGGATTCCATGATGATCATCGTAGCCTTGATTGCCACCGTGTCTTTCCAGTCCATAGTCAACCCACCCGGTGGCGTGTGGCAGGATAACTCATCTACACACAAAGCGGGCGAAGCTGTCATGGTATCTAATAGTCCCAAATGTATACGCATTATTCATATTTTTCAATTTGGTGGCTTTTGTTGCGTCTTTGATGGTAATGTTCGTGTTGATGCTGGATTACAGATTATCTCCCTCAATCTTAAAAGCGATTTATGGTTCCGGATTTACTCTAGCGTTGATATCTGCGGGAATGAGTTACGGAGCGTCATTAGTGGTGATCCTTCCCAATCCGGTAATACAAGCAGTACTTGTCCCTGCTTTCGTTGGATTCGTCGGTATCATATTACTCGCCAGTATAATTGTGTTACTGATGGAATAAAAGATAATTAATGCATGTTTTATTTGCAAGAGTCTATATGTATGTACTCTGAAATCTGGATACGGATTTATTTATGATTAACTTGCTAAGACATCCTTTCTCTTCATTCGCTAATCGGCCCGCGACTCATCTTAGTCATGAATACCCTTCACTAATCACGGTGTGAATGTTAATGATTGAAGGATATTTATGAGATACTATTAGAGCATATCTAATTACGGAGGAGAGATCATATGAGAACAGACTTTGTAGTGAGAACTAAGAATGTCCCACCATTGTTGGATCGAATTATTGAACGTTCCAGATCTTGCTATCACTTAAAGTGTGTGCTTCACATCTCGTCGGCCCTTAGAGATTTAGCTATGCATACAAATCCGACTGGGCAGACGGACGATAAAACTGGGCAGAATGCAGAACATGTTCAAACTCGAAAAAATCATGCACGAATTTGAAGAAACGAACAACAATGAAACTGAAACACGACGACAAACGAAAACCAAACTGAAATATTAAAAGTACTGAATGGTTATCTGATCCTTGGTTCGAAAGGAATAAACTTCAAGTCTCCATAAAACGATTAAATAAACGAAAAACGAGTGTTTCTTTCTTTCAACTTCTAACTACGATGAACGATGCTTCTTCTTCTCTGCCTTCTCTCTACGTCTTGTCTCTCCCGATCAGAATGGTGTTGCGCATCTGTCAAAAAGGGTCTCATTTTCGTCCGTCTCCTCCCTTATTCATATGACCCTTTTCTTATAGAAGTAGGTTTTTAATCAAATATGAAAAGATTTTAATTATATAAATAATAACTAATTTTTTTTATATCTTCTCTTTCCTTATCCTCAACCTTCCTTCCTTGATATTTTCATCCAAAAATACTATTTTAACCCTCAAAACGCGTTGTTTGGTCTGATGAAATTTTACCGAGTATCCGGCTCCGAAATGTATTTATATCCAATGTTGCTTTACTACAATTCTTATTATAAAATTGGACGACCTTATGACTTAAATACTGTAAACCCAGACGGCCCTAAAAGCGTGCGAAACATCATTGGCATAGAAATTTTGGGACATATTCAGTCTTTAATGAAAAGCTTGAGTGTAGCAAGTCTAGCATGACAACAAACACAATATTGTAAGAATTTGCCATGCACGGACAAGAGTTGATTAATAAGTATAGTAACACGCCAAATTAATTGATGAAAATGAACCCGAATGGTTCGAACATGTTCAATTACTTACCCTTAAAAAATTAACATTGGGAGAACACTTCCGTAACAAATATCTATAAATAATACAATTTGGGCAAAAGTGGCTGAAAATTGTTAATAAATTAATGAATTGGCCGCGCCGGTGGGATAACATTAATTCTACCATAAATCAGTACATTCACTTGACGTTTGGTGTTTAAGGTTGGTTGGGTCATTAAAGTGGACCACAGTTGGATAAAGATAGCTCCTTAAACATTAATATATTGGAGAATACTTCCGAAACAAATATATATAAATAATACATTTGTCCAAGTTGATGAAAATGGTGGTTAAATTAATCAATTGGCCGGTGGGATAATATTTTAGTTTACCTTAAATTAGTACAATCATTAGATCTTGATGTCCATGTTTTACCTTAAATTAGTACAATCATTTGATCTTCTCAACCTCTTTTTCATCTCCGAAATTGTTTAGTTTGGAGGCATCCTTGCCAACACTCCGAAACGTCTATGTTAGTGCTTTCTGTTGGGATTGGGCCCGAATTAATTGGTCCATTAAGTATTCAATTACTAAGCCTGCTTCTAAATTAATTGTTGAGCCCATCAAGAATTAATGAAGTGGCCCATGTAATTTTTTGATACTTATTTATTATAAGTAAAGAGTCAGACGAGAGGGAGTTGTGTGAGTCAGAAGACAGAAGCAATTTTGAGTCAGAGAGCAAAAACCAGAGAACGAGACAGAGAGAAAACAGAGAGGGAGAAAGAAAGAAGAGAAGAAGGGTTTGAGAATTGGCCATCCATTTTTTCTCCAATTGGTCCGAAATTTCAGAGGTGGATTCGTGGATACGAGCTCTTCGATTTGATCCGATTAGATTCTTGAAAATCTTCTCCGGATCTTCCACAGGAAAGTTTACTTCTCCTCCTTATTTTGTTCCTAAGAATTTGAAATTCTTAGAAGATTATTGTTGTTTGCTTGGTGATATTGTTTAGTGATTCCCCTACTTGTGATAGGGAGAAAAACCGTGTAATTGGAATTACATAGTGGAGTTTTTTCGGACAAGAGTCCCGTGGTTTTTACCCTAAATTTGAGGGGGTTTCCACGTAAAATTCTCGGTGTTAATTTGCTCAATTTATTCCGCATTTATTGCCCATATTTTTTGGATTGTGTTTAAATACAATACATTGGTATCGTGAGCAAGGTTATTGCGTAAAATATGGAAGGGAGCAAGTGGTTCTATGATTAAATTAACTTCCGAGAATTATTCTATATGGAAGCCCATGATGGAAGATTTGTTTTACTGCAAAGAATTGTATGATTCAATGGAGGGTTTAAAATCTAAACCCAAAGAGATGTCTGATGTGGATTGGACGAAGTTTGGGAGAAAAAATATTGGTACGATACGCCAATGGGTTGACTTAAGTGTATTCTATCATGTAGCTAAGGAGACAGATCCAAGTGTGCTGTGGACAAAGCTTCAAGAGCTTTATGAAAAAAAAATGCACAAAACAAAGCTTTTGTGATTAGAAGATTAGTAAATCTGAAATACAAGGATGGGAATGCAGTAGCGGAGCACTTGAATATATTTCAAGATTTGGTGAATCAGCTTTCTACAAAGGAGATTGTATTTGATGACGAAATACAAGCTTTATTTCTTTTGAGTTCTTTGCCGGATAGCTGGGAGACGATGGTGATTACACTTAGTAACATAGCTCCTAATGGGAAATTATCATTGAACATTGTCAAAGAGAGCATGTTCAATGAAGAGACAAGAAGAAAGCAGAGTGGAACGAGTTCTTCTCAAGTCTTAATGACAGAGAATCAAGAGAAAGGTAAAGACAGGGGTAGAAGCAAGAGTAGAGGACCCAAATGGCATGGGAAACCAAAAGAGAGATCCAAGTCAAGAGAAAGAATCAAGTGTTATCATTGTGGTGGAGCAAATCACATTAAAAGAAATTGCAGGCTACTGAAGAAAGAACAAAATGAGCAACATCAGAAAAGTTCAGATGATGTAAATTCATCCAACATTGTTACACACAGATGCCACGAAGATGAGGATAAGGTTGCAATGAGTATTACTGATATATGTTGTCATGTGGAGGATGAGAATGTTGAATGGGTAGTGGACTCAGGAGCTTCTCATCATTGTAGTCCGAAGAGAGAGATCTTCACGAGCTATCGAGCTGGAGATTTTGGCCTGTTGTATATGGGAAACAAAAGTTTTGCTCCAGTCGTTGGAATTGGTGATCTAATTGTTGAAACTGATTTGGGATGCACACTGACGCTGAAGAATGTGAGACATATTCCAGAACTGCGCCACAACTTAATTGCAATTAATGTCCTTGATAAAGAAAAGTATGGGAACAGGTTCAAGGATGGAATATGGAAACTTCTTAAGGGTTCCATGTTGGTTTGCAAGGGGAAGCTTTGCTGCACTTTGTACAGGACAAAGCTCAAGATAAAACGAGATCAATTGAATGTTACTGAAGATGACTCATCACCAAATTTGTGGCATAGGAGGCTAGGACACATAGGCGAGAAGGGATTGTAACTCTTGGCCAAACAATCATTAATTCCCACGTTGCAAGGTAAATCACTCAATCTTTGTGATTATTGCTTATTTGGTAAAAAAATAGAGTTTCTTTTCGTACACATGCTAAACGAAAGGAACAATTATTGGAATTAATACATTCTGATGTTTGTGGCCCGCTCGAGGTGGATTCCTTGGGCGGTAATAGGTATATTGTTACCTTTATTGATGATGCTTCGCACAAGACTTGAGTTTACTTCCTCAAGAGCAAGGGGGAGGTATTTGAGAAGTTCAAGACATTCCACGCCATGGTTGAGAGACAAACTGGTAAGCTATTGAAGTGTTTGCGCAGTGACAATGGCAGTGAGTACACTTCAAAAGAGTTCAGAGAATATTGTTCTCGGCATGGTATTAGACATGAGAGGACAGAACCTGGCACTCCTCAACATAATGGTGTAGCTAAAAGAATGAACAGAACCATAATGGAGAGGGTAAGAAGCATGATGAGAATGGCTAAGTTACCTAAGCCGTTTTGGGGAGAAGTTGTATTGACTGCCTGCTACATGATCAACCGATCTCCTTTAGCTTCTTTGGACTATGACATTCCAGAAAGAGTTTGGAGTGAGAAGAAAGTCTCTTATTCCCATTTGAAAGTGTTTGGAAGCAAATCATTCATGCATGTACCGAAGGAGCAGAGGAGCAAACTGGATAGCAAAGTCACTCCATGTATTTTTGTTGGATATGGAGATGAAGAATATGGATACAGACTTTGGGATCCAAAAAAGAAGACAATTTTTTGTAGCAGAGATGTTGTATTCCATGAGCATGAGACCATGGAAGAACTGGAAAATAAAGACAAGGATACGGAGATGCCCAGAAGCATTGTTGATTTGGCACCGCAACAAGTTCCTACTACCAGTACAGATAATAGTAGAGAAGAGACGGATATTGATGATGAACAAGCCGAAAGTGATGAGCCAATTGTGAATGATCAAGAACCAGGTGAAGATGAACATGAAGAGCCACTACTAGATGATCAAGAAGAAAATGTAGATGAATCACCACCTAGAAGATCCAACAGAGAGAGCAGACCATCAACAAGGTACCCTAATTCCACTTATGTGTTGATTAGTGATGAGGGGGAGCCTGAAAGCTTTGAAGAGGTGCAAACTCTCAAAGACAAAGATAGTTGGATTGATGCTATGCAGGATGAGATGGACTGTTTGGAAAACAATGGTACTTATGAATTGGTTGAGTTGCCAAAAGGCAAGAGAGTACTACATAACAAATGGGTCTTCAAGCTAAAGAAAGATGGTGACAAGATAGTCAAGTACAAGGCACGACTAGTAGCAAAAGGGTTCAAACAGAAGAAAGGAATTGACTTCGAAGAGATCTTTTCACCTGTGGTAAAAATGAGCTCTATTAGAATTGTTCTGTGTTTAGCAGCTAGTCTGAATCTAGAGATCGAACAATTTGATGTTCGAACTGCATTCCTGCACGGGGACTTAGATGATGAAATCTACATGAATCAGCCTAAAGGGTTTGAGGTCAAAGGGAAAGAGAATCTGGTTTGCAAATTGAAGAAGAGTTTATACGGCCTGAAGCAAGCTTCAAGACAATGTTATATGAAGTTTGATTCTTTTATGACCAGCCAGAGTTATACAAGAACCAGTTCAGATCACTGTGTTTATGTGAAACATTTTCCCGGAGGTAATTTCATTATCTTGTTGTTATATGTTGACGATATGCTTATTGTGGGATAGGATATTGGTATGATTGGCAAGTTGAAGAAAGAGTTGTCGAAAGCCTTTGACATGAAGGATTTAGGTCCAGCCAAGAAGATCTTGGGAATGGAGATTATTCGTGACCAGAAAGCTAAGAAATTGTGGTTGTCACAGGAGAAGTATATTGAAAGAGTGCTTGAAAGGTTAGACATGAAGAATCAGAAATACGTTAGCACGCCACTTGCTAATCACCACAAGTTGAGTAAAAACTCATGCCCCACAACCGGGCGAACGAGAAAAAATGTCAGCAGTTCCTTATTCCTCTGCAGTGGGTTCTTTGATGTATGCAATGGTGTCAACAAGACCTGACATAGCTCATGCAGTGAGTTTGGTAAGCAGATTTCTTTCCAATCCTGGAAAAGATCATTGGGGAGCTGTGAAATGGATATTTAGATATTTGAGAGGAACTTCAAAGTTGTGTTTAAGCGTTGGTGGTACGAAGCCAACTCTTGAAGGGTATACAGATTCCGACATCGGAGGTGACCCTGATTGAAGAAAATCCACGTCTGGCTACTTGTTTACTTTTGCGGGGGGAGCTGTTTCGTGGCAGTCCAAACTGCAGAAATGTGTTGCTTTATCTACCACAGAGGTAGAGTATATTGCAGCTAATGAAGCTGGAAAAGAGTTGTTATGAATAAAGAGATTCTTGCAAGAGCTGGGGCTTAAGCAAGAAAAATATGTCGTATATTGTGATAGCCAAAGTGCAATAGATTTGAGCAAGACTTCAATGTATCATTCTCGGACGAAGCACATTGATGTGAGATACCATTGGATTAGATCGGTGTTGGAGAAACATTTGATGCAGTTGGAGAAAGTCCACACCGATGACAATACGACAGACATGTTGACTAAAGTGGTGACAAAAGAGAAGCACCAGAAATGTGTCGGATTGTCCGGCATGGATTCCAGGTAATCACCTGAGGTATGATACATCTCTCCAATTATTTCGAGAGAGGGAGATTGTTGGAATTGGGCCCGAATTAATTGGCCCATTAAGTATTCAATTACTAAGCCTGCTTCTAAATTAATTGCTGAGCCCATCAAGAATTAATGAAGTGGACCATGTAATGTTTTGATACTTATTTATTATAAGTAAAGAGTCAGACGAGAGGGAGTTGTGTGAGTCAGAAGATAGAAGCAATTTTGAGTCAGAGAGCAAAAACTAGCAAACGACACAGAGAGAAAACAGAGAGGGAGAAAGAAAGAAGAGAAGAAGGGTTTGAGAATTGGTCATCCATTTCTTCTCCAATTGGTCTGAAATTTTAGAGGTGGATTCGTGGAAGCGAGCTCTTCGATTTAATCTAATTAGATTCTTGAAAATCTTCTCCGGAGCTTTCACATGAAAGTTTACTTCTCCTCCTTATTTTGTTCCTAAGAATTCGAAATTCTTAGAAGATTATTGTTGTTTGCTTGGTGATATTGTTTAGTGATTCCCCTGCTTGTGATAGGGAGAAAAACTGTGTAATTGGAATTACATAGTGGAGTTTTTCTGGACAAGAGTCCCGTGGTTTTTACCCTAAATTTGAGGGGTTTTCCACGTAAAATTATCGGTGTTAATTTGCTCAATTTATTCCGCATTTATTGCCCATATTTTCGGATTGTGTTTAAATACACTACACTTTCGACCATGTATCTTATCATATCAAATTTCGTATGATTAAATATTTTCATTTTGATTATTTATCTCAATTACTGTTAGGAAAAAATGGTGAAAAAATACTATGTTGAGGTGAAAATGCGTAAAACAACCGTCAAGGAATTTCTAGACAACAAGTTTACCATAAAGGATTTAGGTGAGGCCATATATTTTCTAGGCATGGAATTCGCACGAGGAGAAAAGGGAATCTACATGAATCATAGTGGATATCATAGAGAGAACAGGACTTGGTGCAGATCACAAGGTTTGGATTCTAACTCCACACATTCACCTCTACACACAACCACAGATTGTCATGTCGTGCATGAACAATACAAGTCGGGCTTCGTGGTTCCTACATCGGTTTCTACTAATATGCAACTTGCTGATGTTTTTACCAAGGTACTTGTTGGACCTCGTTTTCACTTTTTGCTATCCAAAACATGACTTGTTGTGAATCACAAGGAAGAGGTTGAAGATAGCAACTGGATTTGCTCTGTTATGAAGATCAAGAAATGGAGTGTTGAAGTTTTAGCGACGGTCATTTCTTATTTTGATCGAACGGTTACTTATAAAGTTGCTAATTTGAGCTCTACATTTTTTGTTTGCAAAATAGTTTTCGGGTAGTTAAGTCAGTTATTTGCTTTAGCTTTGTCCCTACTATACACGTGGGACCAAACTCTTTGTACGTCCTTGGTGATTACGAAATACAGTTTCTTGAATTTCAATCTTCTTCTTCCTCCTAGATCTAGATGTGGAACTAGGGTTTCGTGTTTCTTCAATTTGTGTTCTAACTTGTTCGCCGCCCCTCAGACTCTACGTGTTGTTTCAATTTCTCATTCTAAATTATACAAATTGGTGGGGTGACTATGGCCTGAAAAGCCAGGGTGGCAATCAAGGCTAGTGCCACAATTATGGCGTCCCGCGCCTTAGAGTTTGGATTCAATGTATAAGCAGAAAATGTTTCACTTTCTATCAGTACTTTTTTTATCTCTACACTTGTATCATTCCGAGGCATCTGTTCCAAAGTTCCCCTCGGTGTATATTCCATGGAATTGTTTGTTGTCACGAATATATAAGAATTCTCTACCAAGTACTGTACCATCTGAAAATATATATAGAGTACAAGTTTTGCACATCAATTGTAATTTAAAAAAAAAAGAAGTAAAAGTTACGTTGGCTAAAAGTGTCGTTACCTGAAGTTGATTGCACCTAACAACCCAATGCAAAAGTGTCTCTCCATCGTCATCCCTAGCATTGACAAGATCGCCCAATTTCTCCACCAAGACTTTGAATGTCAGAAACTGGCTATGTTTCACGCACAAATGCAACACGGCCTGTCCGCGATTCAGCCTCTGCATGGCAGGAGAAGGATTCACTTCAAGCAAATATTCCATGACCTGAAGATGCCCATTCTTGGCTGCAATATGAATCGGGTTCATACCTTGCCCGTCTACTGACCAACACATCTCAGGGGCTACTGCAAACAACTTTGAGACAATCTGCAAGTTCCCTTTTGCTGCTGCTATGTGGAGAGGCGATGAGTTGTTGGAGTCGAAATCCTCAGCTAGCTTCGGATTTCTTCCCAACAAATCCTCCACAATGGCTACTTGCTCCCAGATAGTGGCAATATGTAGAAGATTTCTCGAATATGCAAACGAAGCTCCATCAAGTAGATATGGATCATTCTGGAGCTCAGCTTGAATTGCTGGTAGATCCCCTGTTTTTGTGGCATGATAGGCTGCTTTTTCTGCCACTCCAGCCATTCTTTCTTACTGTATTTAATGGTTTTTCGTATTTTCTGTTATAACTAGACGAGCATGTATTAATTCACGGACTGCACACATAAATAGACACACATATACACAGGCATGTTAAGATATACATTTTGTAGCGAAAAGAGGAAAGAAAAAGAACAAACAAAAACAAAACTAGTAAAAAAAAGCTATAACGACAGACATTTTAAAGTAAATTTTCAATATTTTAAAGAGTGTTACATGACCTAACAATGTGAATGATTTCTTCTTGATTATTTTATTAGTAAATTGACTAAATAATAATGCATTAACCTGTCATTAACATTATAAATCAAAATTAGTAAGAGTAAATAAAGTTCAAGACTAATATGCGCCCATATGATTTGATGAGCTCCTAATTTAAGAATATAAAATCTTCAAGATAAATCTTCAAGTATAAATATCAAATTTATCATTATGTTTAAGAGCATCTTGATGCTTGACACAACATTTATGCAATGTATTATCATCCAATGAAGATAAAGACTTATGATTAAATAAAACACCAAATATATCTTCAAAGACTACTAATTACTCAAATCTAATCCTTAAAGATAAAATAACAATATCCACTATAATAAAAAAATAATTAATCATAAAAGACTTCTAATCAGAAGTATCTTCATGACAACTTTTATCAAATAGTTTTTTTCTATGAACCTTACATTTTTGCAGGAAAAATTGGATCAATTTCCATTTTAGATGCAAACTCCTTAGCTAATGTCAATGCCGATTGAAAACCTTCATTCCTATACTTTTCAAAATAAGAAATCAAACCTTTCAAGATAGTTATTGCAACATAAATTTGCATATCGTTAGATTGTAATTTTTTGCTAATCAAATTTATTTTGTTGAAAATGTTATGCCATATAGTCATTCCCAACAAAAATTCAAAATTCTCTAGTTCATTAGTAGCCAAAGACTCGGCCTCACTCATATTGTCTTTCTTTCCTTTTCTTCCACGAAATGCCAAGCGAAATGATTACGAACAAGAACAAGGCGATACTGAAATACGTAATAAAAGCAAGGCAAAGTGTCTGTGTTACCGGATTGGGAAGGATCACCATTAGCGAAGCACCGTAACTCAATCCCACCGTAGTCAGCGCTATGGTAAACCCGAGAAGGGCAATCCCCGAAGTGGCAATCAAGGCTACAACCACCATCATGGCGTCGCTAATCCTAGAGTCGGGAACTATTATGTTGAGTAAGTATCACTTACTTCTTATCAATATCTTTTTTATCGTCGAAGTTGTTTAGTTTGGAGGCATCCTTGCCAAGACTCCGAAACGTGTATGTTAGTGCTTTCAACCAAGTATCGTATCATATCAAATTTCATATGATTAAATATTTTCATCATGATTATACTAATTGGTTGTCTAATTTTTTTCACATTAAGTTCATGATCAGATTATACTGAACGTTGATGAGTGGATCAGATTATATTAAAGCATGAGATTCATGTCCCTTTTCAGAATAAATATGAGATGCAGGTAATGAAATGCGTTTTGCTTGATATAGTTACCCAAAATCAAGAAATATCAAGTCATTCATAAATAAAACTTTATGCATTCATTTGCCCAGTTACTATGTAAAGTAGTAGTACATAGTTTCTCTAAAATGTAGGAAACTGAAGTGTAGAAATAAAGAATCCTAACGCCTTTGTTTTCTTTTCTTAGAAAAGCTCAGGAATATCATAGTACCTACAGATAAAAACAAAATGAGGATGCCCAAGTATACAGTGGCAACAGTTGTAAGTGTCTTTCTTATCATGAGTAACGAAATACCATAACTCAGTCCTGACAAACTCAACGCCAAAATAAATCCGGGCATGGCAATCCCCGACATGGATGCATCTGTTGGGATTATCGTGACAATTGCGAGCAAAGACGTAACAAAAGCAGCAGTGTTGCAAATTGTAAATAGCATGTATTGCTGGGGACGATTATATGCCATGACAGCTTCCCCGGCTTTGTGAGTAGATGAGTCATCCTGCCACACGCCTCCGGGAGGGTTGACTATGGCCTGGAAAGCCACGGTTGCGATCAAGGCTAACACCACAATCATGGGGTCGCGTGCCCTTGAGTTTGGACTCAATGTAAAAAGAAAAGATATCGAGCTTCCAGTCAGTACTTTTTTCATCTCTAAAGTTATATTATTCCGAGGCATCTCTTCCAAAATTTCTATGGGCGAATACTCCATGGAATTGTTTGTTGTCACGAATATTTTAGTATTCTTTGTCAAATACTGTACAATCTGAAAACAAATACAAGTTAATTCAATTTGCAACTCAATTGATTGTAGTTTAAAAAAAAGTCAAGGTTGGCTCAAATTACCTCAAGTTGATTGCACCTAACAGCCATATGCAACAGCGTATCCCCATTATCATCCGTTGCATTCACAAGGTCAGCCAAGTACTTCTCCACCAAGACTTGCAACGATCTAAGCTGACCATGTTTCACGCACAAATGCAACACGGTCCCTCCGCAATTCATCCTCTTCATAGCAGGAGAAGGATTCTCTCCAAGCAGATGTTCGAGGATCTCAACATACCCATTCTTGGCTGCAATATGAATCGGGTTCATACCTTGACAGTCGAGCGACCAACACATGTTTGGGGCTACACGTAACAGCATAGATGTAATCTCAAAGTTTCCTTCTTCTACTGCAATGTGGAGAGGCGACGAGTTGTTGGAGTCTAGATCAGAAGCTAGCCGTCGATTTCTTCTCAACAAGTCCTCCACAATGGCTACTTGCTCCCATATAGCGGCAATATGTAGAAGATTTCTTGAATACGCAAACGAAGCTCCAACAACTAGATAAGGATCTTTCTCGAGCACATCTTGAAATGCTGCTAGATCTCCTTTTGTTATGGCATCATAAAGTCGTTTTTCTGCTTCTCCGGCCATCTTTCCGACTTTGCTTACTGTTTTTTGTATTTTCTGTCGAGCGTGTGAATTCACGGACACCCACATATACACACAAGCATGACAAAGTAGTTTCGAAATTAATATTTAAACAAAGACCTTGATCAGTTTAGGTCAACTTAATTAGTTTCCTACATCATTAATTATCTCAAACATTACAAGACAATTAGACAAGATCCATGAGAAGCGGTGGTGCTTAATTCATTCGAAAGATATTAAAAACAAATTAAAGTACCTAGTACCTATGCCTAACTCACCGGCCGGGGACATTTGATTAGTTTTTCTTTTGTTGTCAGTCTGGCTGGCGACCCACATACATTGGTCAACCCAGAAATTTGGATTTTTTTTTTCTAATATTTCTTAGAAAAAAAACTTAAGTATAAACTTAATTAAGGAATAATCAATACTAAAAATTTAATATAAAGGATTCCTCACGTCAGAGGAAATGATGTATAGCTGTCAACACACAACATTGCTTGCGAATGTTGTATACATTTGTTGAATTTCATATTGTATTTCACATAGATTTGATATGGATTCTGTTGTTTCAATATAAATTTGGATATCCATTTCTCTTAGAAGGCTTTTAAAGGCATTCGGCCCAATTTATCAAGTTTAAATCATATAAATATAAATACTACTCTATAAAAGCATTACAAATGTCGATAATTTAGACAAGTTTTGGTTTCTTTATATTTTTATTTAGGTAAATTGGTAAATTTGGTTATTTATGTAAATTGGATCCCAATTTTTTTAATTTTTTTTATTTTATTTTTTTATAATTTTTTATTTATCACCAACGATTTACGTTTGTCATATCAATCCTCCTGTTAATTTTTTGGTTAGTTTTAACATTAATTTTAAAATACTAAACTACCCTAATGGGATGGAGGATTAAATATAAAACCATCACTCTATAGCAGCTAAACTACATTGGAGTTCTATATTAGTAGCTTGTCGGACGAAATTCTTAGCTTTTGGGAAGTAGTTGCACGATCTAACCATTTTTTAATGATTTCTTCTTGATAATTTTTCTATTAAGTAGCTTGTCATATAGTAGCTTGTTGGACCCTCTATTCTACTTTTGATGTCTCAAAATGTTCCATTAATTACATAGTGATATGTGCTTTTTTAATTCAAGAAAATCATTAATCAAGACAATTAATCAATTTTATCATATATGATTATAGTAAAAATATACATATCACCATCTTATTAGTGGGAGGTATATTACGACATAAAGAATGTGATAGAGGATATTAAAATTGGAAGCGTTTAAACAAATTAAAGACCTTTATCAGAATGGTGTTTAGTTTATTCAAATAAGATAATAACTGTTTTAAAAATTCAAACTAATATGATTAATTATGTAGTAATTATGTGCCTAAGTCGCCTTGCACATTTATTTTTTTCTTTGTGGGGGTAAGTCGTAATTTATAAGACCACTTCTGGTGCAGGAAGGTCAACTGGATAATTTTTTCTTTGAATGATAACAATTCGTAGTTTGTCTTTTTATATTATAAATATATTTCGTTGGTCGTTGATGACTTTATTGTAATATAGTGGTTATCGTTGTTTTCACCAAATAAATCATACAAAATGCTAGAACTTAAATCAGTATAGCAAGTAGGTATCGAACACAAGGAACATAGACTTTTAAACTTTAACACCTAATCGGCTTTAAGAACTAAGTGAACCCATAGGAGCATGCTCGTATGATGGACATCTAATAGTCTTCTACCAAATTAATTATATTGTTCGAAGAACAATTGTGCTACTTATTTAGACTAATCCAACGACAAACGATGGAAGCACTAAATTAGCTATGAATTAATTAAACTAATCTAGGGTGATCAAGCCTACATTAACTAATTCAATTAATTAACCTAGATTAATCCTGAAACTTAATTGATTAATTATTAAGCTTAAGTCTCACGAATTCATGTTAGCGTGTATTTTACATCTCGTCGGCCCAAAAGGAATTAGTTACGCGTAAAGGGCTTGGCGCGGGGGGGGAAAGTAAAGGGAAGCGAACAAGAAACAGCTGAAAATTAAAAATAAATACACGATAATAGCAAAAAAATAACGAACTGATTCGGAACCCTAATACGAACGAAAATTCAAAAAGGGGAGGACGAAAATGCCCAACACGGAGAATCCTTAATATCCAAACGATACGAAATCAAAAACATCCAAATCCAAACAAAAAAAAGAAGGAATGAAAGTGTTTGTTTCTCCATAACCTAAACTAAAACGAAGGGAAGTAATTTCTGAATCTTAACGGCTATGGAAGTCGGCAGTTGATCTCTCTCTCTCTCTCTCTCTCTCTCGCCGGTTCTCTCTTTCTCTCGTTGATCTCTCCCTCTCTCGCTGAGATCTCTCTCTCTCTCTCTCGCTGGTTATATGTGGAAAAAGATGAATAATTAGATGCGTTTCTCGTCCCTGACTCGACTCTTATATAGGGCTCCTTGTTTCCTTATAGAAGTAAGGTATTTAATTCCACAAATGGAAAGATATTTTGTAACTCCCCAATTTTCATCTTTTTTAAGGGGACGTCACCTCGTGCATAACATTTAATTTTCTCAATTTAATTTTCAAAAATAATAGATTTATAAAAATAATAAGGTTTTAATGCATTTCAAAATAGCGGAAATCTTAAATCAAAAAAAATATCTTCACCTATTAGTTCGCGGAATTAAATAAAAATAATTGCATAGTTCAAGATAAAACTAAATTAATAACGTGAAAGTTTCATAATTCCTTTTCTGTGTATGACCATCACCATCCGCCACTTCAAGCATCTGCCGGTCCATGATCTGAAAATGTGAAAATATTAAGGGGTGAGTACGACTACTCAGTGGGGTTAACCATTATCCAAACTATAAACTATAAAGGATTTAACATGAGAAATTAGACATGCTAGCCCGAAGGCTAACCCGAAGGTTA
This sequence comes from Lavandula angustifolia, assembly GCA_028984105.1. NCBI lineage: Eukaryota > Viridiplantae > Streptophyta > Magnoliopsida > Lamiales > Lamiaceae > Lavandula > Lavandula angustifolia. The sequence goes on along the minus strand of JAPVEC010000033.1, from coordinate 12,244 downwards.
TACTGTTGTGATACACCCGAAGGTCATTCTGCTATGAATTGCCCGAAGGCTAACCCGAAGGTTATACTGTAGTGATACACCCGAAGGTCATTCTGCTATGAATTGCCCGAAGGCTAACCCGAAGGTTATACTATTGTGATACACCCGAAGGTCATTCTGCTATGAATGCCCGAAGGCTAACCCGAAGGTTATACTGTTGTGATACACCCGAAGGTCATTCTGCTATGAATGCCCGAAGGCTAACCCGAAGGTTATACTGTTGTGATACACCCGAAGGTCATTCTGCTATGAATTGCCCGAAGGCCTGCCTGTACTGAATAACGCATGAGAAAAACAGTATAGTGTATAATAAGGATAATGAAAAACAAACCCCACCTTAACCTTTTTGAGTGAATGAAAGATGTATATCAAGTGATTAAGCCTTGCGCGCCTGTCCTATAATAAAGCTTGACTTAATTATTTATGAAATTCTTAATCACGTACATATGATTTTCATGCTTTGAAACAATTAATCTTTTTGTACATAGAATGCAAATAAGTATATCGACACCTATAGTTATTAGGTTACAACATATCATATCTGAAAACTAGGTTTCTATGTTCTATCTTAACTCGTGCAGAATACATATTTTAGAAAAATTCCACAGAACATGAATAAATTCTATAAATTCAAATTTTCTGCATACATATTCCTTAATGAGTCTAAAACATATCAAAATTTGTTTCATACTAAAATAATATGTCCTCTAAAAGTTATAACCAAAACAATATCTACTGTGCTAACATAATCGGTTTCTGACCTATTGCATTCATCTATACGTTTCAGGGACTAAACATACTCTAAAAATTCTAAGATTTAACACACATCTAGGAGACATACATAGACATATCATATCAAAATTTAAAACCATATAGATAAGTGATGTATTCATAATATACAAATCAATTTTCACTCAAAACTGCTTCACCGCATGAAATTCTTTGCTTAACCATGGAAGGTTTGTAATAAACTGCTTTCTTACAAGCATGTTAAAAATACAAAATAAATATTTTGAGAAACTCCTATGTGTATAGAGTATTTAGGAAAAAGAATCAAATCAATACCATATTTGTGCAAAGAGATATAAATGTTTTACTAATCTCTATCCAGAAAACATTAGTTTTCGGCAGTATAAATGTGGAAATTCATTAAAAATATAACAACTTGTCCAAAAACCACGAAAATTTACAGAGATATAAAAGACATACCTAGGAACCTCCTTCTAAAATTTCACCACGATATGTTACCGGGTAGGTACGTAAATTCTTGAAACAATTCGCAGGTATGCTGACAGATTTTCGAAAAGTTTATATTATGAGCGACTAAGGGGTATTTATAAGCCTAAAAATCATTATCCAACCATCCCTAATAAAATATGATATCAAATATATTTTATCCATATTTATTTTCGTCCATATCTATTTTATATAGAATATATTCTATCACTTACCATATAAGAGATTCAATCCTAGATAAATTAGGATAAGGATAACTAAAACTAGATTTCTTTCCTAAAACATGTATATCACAAATAAAAGGTCTATTTTATTCATAAAATATAATTTTAAATTATCTCCTAATAACTTAATACCCTAATAAATATTCTATCCTTTTATGAATCCTAGTAGGTTTAGGAAATCCAAAATAAATATTATTCTTGCCTAATAATTCTAACATTATTTCTAAATAAATAAATATACAATATAATCATAATATGATATAGATGAACACATTCAAAGTTCAAAATACATTTACATCACAAAAATGATTTAAAGACAAATAAGATAAATGCTTTAATTTTTTCATTTAAATTTCTAAGGCGCGACTTATAGGACTTACCACAAGATATCATGCATGAGATGCAAATGAAAATTTTTATTTTATAGTTGTTATTATTATTATTATTATTTAGAAAATTTCGGGGTGTTACAATCTCCCCTACTTATAAAATTTTCGTCCTCGAAAATTAATTACCTTTGCCTATAAAGTTCGGATATCTTAGTTCCATGTCCTTTTCTATTTCCCATGTCGCCTCACTTGCATCATGTCTACTCCAAAGAACTTTAATTAATGACACTTCTTTGTTCCTAAGTCGGATAACCTTTCGGTCTAAGATGGCATTTGGCGTCTCTTCATATGACAAATCTTCGTTCAACTCCAATTCTTCACATTTGACTATATTGTTTGGGTCATGCACATACTTCCTCAAGTTCGCCACATGGAAAACATTATAAATGGACGTCAAACTGGGCGGTAATGCCAACTCGTATGACACTTCTCCAATTCTTTTAAGTATCTCAAACGGTCCAATGTATCAAGGCCTAAGCTTTCCCCTCTTCCCAATCGCACTACTCCTTTCATAGGTGATAATTTGAGGAACACTTTGTCACCCCTTCTCAAACTCTATATCCTTCCTCTTCAAATCAGCATATGACTTTTGTCTATCTTGAGCAATCTTGATTCTCTCTCGAATCTTTGCAATGACTCCCACGGTTCTTTCTACGATCTCGGGTCCCAATATACTTTTCTCACCAACCTCATCCCAGTGCAGTGGTGATCTATACTTCCTTCCATATAATGCTTCAAAGGGTGCCATCCCTATGCTTGCTTGATAGCTATTATTATATGCAAATTCCATTAAGGGCAAATGTTTCTCCCAATTAATTCCAAAATCCATGACACATGCTCGCAACATGTCTTCCAAAGTCTGAATAGTTCTTTCAGACTGTCCATCAGTCTGTGGATGGTAAGCGGTACTGAACTTCAACTTGGTACCCATAGCAGCTTGTAGACTATTCCAAAATTTTGACGTGAACCTCGGGTCGCGGTCACATACAATACCGGTAGGAACTCCATGTAGTCTTACAATCTCATCTATATAGATCTGTGCTAGCCGATCCATATTGTCAGTCATCTTCATAGGGAGAAAATGAGCCGATTTCGTGAGTCTATCCACGATTACCCAAATTGAGTGATTTCCCTTTCGGGTTTTTGGTAATGCTACCACGAAGTCCATGGATATCTCCTCCCACTTCCATTGAGGTATATCAAGCGGCTTTAATAGGCCGGATGGTCGTTGGTGTTCAGCCTTTACTTGTTGGCAAGTCATACAACTTTGTATGAATTCTGCAATAGTCCTCTTCATATTCCTCCACCAAAAATGTCTCTTCAAATCATGATACATCTTTGTCCCTCCAGGATGGACAATGTATGGTGTGTTGTGTGCCTCCTCTAAAATCTCCCTCATCATTCCACTTCCTTTTGGTACACATATCCTTCTCTCGAACATCAGCGTCCCGTCTGCTGCAATCTCAAACCCTTTATTCTCGCCCTTCCGTAACTTGATCTCTTATCTTGCACAAAAATCTATCTCTCTTTTGTGCTTCCCGAATTTGGTCCCTTAGCAAAGGTTGGATCTTCATAGCTGCCAACTTAGTAGTAGTGTCTTCCGACGACGTACAACTTCAATTTCCATTTTTGCAAACTCTTCAATCATTCGGGAAGTATATAGGGCGGTCAAACTTCCTTTCCCGCTCGTAGCATCGCCTATGACGTTTGCTTTTCCCGGATGATAATGAATTGTGCAGTCGTAATCTTTCACTAGTTCGAGCCACCTTCTTTGTCTCATGTTCAATTCCTTTTGTGTGAATAGATACTTGAGAATCTTGTGATCAGAATATATCTCGCACTTGCCTCCATATAGGTAATGTCTCCAAATCTTCAAGGCATGGACCACAACTGCCAATTCTAGGTCATGTGTAGGGTAATTTAGTTCATGAGTCTTCAGTTGTCTTGAAGCATAAGCTATGACTTTCCCATGTTGCATCAAAACACATCCAAGTTCTTGTTTTGAGGCATCGCAATAGATTACATACCCTTCAGTTCCGTCAGGAATAGTGAGTACGGGTGCTGTAGTTAACTTCCCTTTCAATTCTTGGAAACTCCTCTCACACTCTTCATTCCACTCAAACTTGATCCCTTTTTTGGTTAATTGAGTGAGTGGCCTTGCTATCTTTGAGAATCCTTCAATAAACCGTCGGTAATATCCCGCTAATCCTAAGAAACTTCGAATTTCGCTTGCATTCTTCGGTGCCTTCTAGTTACTAACCGCTTCGATTTTTGCTGGATCCACTTCTATCCCTTGTGCGGTCACTACGTGACCAAGGAATACTACTTGACTAAGCCAAAACTCACATTTCTTGAACTTGGCGTATAGCTTCTCATTTCTTAAAGTCTCCAACACTATCTTGAGATGCTCTTCATGTTGGCTCCGATCTTTTGAGTACACCAAGATATCGTCGATGAAGATAATTACGAATTGATCCAAATATTGATGAAATACTCGTTCATCAAATCCATGAAAACTCGCAGTGCATTAGACAATCCAAAAGGCATCACAGTAAACTCATAGTGACCGTATCTTGTTCGAAAAGATGTCTTCGGCACATCACTCTCCTTAATCTTCAGCTAATGATATCCGGACCTTAAGTCAATCTTTGAGAAGATTCCCGCGCCTTTTAGTTGATCAAAGAGGTCTTCAATTCTTGGCAACGGGTATTTGTTCTTGATTGTCAACTTGTTGAGCTCACGGTAATCTATGCACATACGCATAGTTCCATCTTTCTTCTTGACGAAAAGCACAGGCGCTCCCCACGGTGATACACTTGGACAAATATGTCCCTTGTCTAGCAACTCTTGTAGTTGTATCTTAAGTTCTTGTAACTCCATTGGTGCCATTTTGTATGGCGCTCTCGAGATAGGGGTTGCTCCAGGCATTACGTCGATGTTGAATTCCACTTGCCTATCTGGGGGAAGACCCCTTAGTTCCTCAGGGAACACATCAGGAAATTCCCTCACCACCGGGATATCATTTATGGTTATTTCCTCCGTCTTTGTGCTTGTAATATTCACCAAATATGCTTGACAATCCTTCTTCCTCATCATCTTAGTGGCCTTCATCGCAGTTATGATATGAGATCCTCTCTTTCTTCTACTTCCGTAAAAAGAAAATTGATTTCCGTCTAGTGTTGGGAAAACGACTTCACGATCCTTGCATCTGATAACTGCATCGTGCTTACTGAGCCAATCCAATCCCAATATGACGTCGAAGCCCTTCATCTCCAGGATGTACAAATCGCTTTCAAGATCTCGCCATCGATCTTCGGTGTTGCTCCTTTTACTCGACGATTTATTTCCTTTGCCTTGCCAACAGAAACCCAACCTTGCATACTGCACTCTCCTCTTCGCACTTTTCGGCTACTTATCGTAAAATCTTTTCGATATGAAGGAATCCGACGCTCCGGAATCAAAAAGAACTACAACTAATTGATTAAGTACTAAAATATTTCCTGAGGTAATAAGGTTTGCTAACTATAGTTGAATCTCCTCCTTGGCATTGCAGGAACATTTACCTCATAGCCTCCAAAGAATTGTAGATTGTTAAGGTTCTCTAGAGGGTTATCTCTTATCCCTCCACTACTTTATGGGTTTCTATTCGGAGGCATCTTCCTATTGCTCATAAAAAATTCAACTATATAAGCCCTATAGGTTCATATTCTTAAGGCAACATCTTCGAGGACTTTAAATATTTTACATAGTTTACATGCTTAAAAATCATGCTCATGTCATTCTAGAAAAACATGCTTTCAATACTATGCTTCACAATTAACTTAGAAAAATCTTTCTTACCTCGTCGGCACGATGCTGTGGCAGTGATGATGGTCAATTTCCTGCATAACATGTAACAAGTCTACAGGAAAGTAGACCTGCTCTGATACCAATCTGTAACGCCCCAATTTTCATAACTTTTAAGGGGACGTCACCTCGTGCATAACATTTAATTTTCTCAATTTAATTTTCAAAAATAATAGATTTATAAAAATAATAAGGTTTTAATGCATTTCAAAATAGCGGAAATCTTAAATCAAAAAAAATATCTTCACCTATTAGTTCGCGGAATTAAATAAAAATAATTGCATAGTTCAAGATAAAACTAAATTAATAACGTGAAAGTTTCATAATTCCTTTTCTGTGTATGACCATCACCATCCGCCACTTCAAGCATCTGCCGGTCCATGATCTGAAAATGTGAAAATATTAAGGGGTGAGTACGACTACTCAGTGGGGTTAACCATTATCCAAACTATAAACTATAAAGGATTTAACATGAGAAATTAGACATGCTAGCCCGAAGGCTAACCCGAAGGTTATACTTGTTGTGATACACCCGAAGGTCATTCTGCTATGAATTGCCCGAAGGCTAACCCGAAGGTTATACTGTAGTGATACACCCGAAGGTCATTCTGCTATGAATTGCCCGAAGGCTAACCCGAAGGTTATACTGTTGTGATACACCCGAAGGTCATTCTGCTATGAATGCCCGAAGGCTAACCCGAAGGTTATACTGTTGTGATACACCCGAAGGTCATTCTGCTATGAATGCCCGAAGGCTAACCCGAAGGTTATACTGTTGTGATACACCCGAAAGTCATTCTGCTATAAATTGCCCGAAGGCCTGCCTGTACTGAATAACGCATGAGAAAAACAGTATAGTGTATAATAAGGATAATGAAAAACAAACCCCACCTTAACCTTTTTGAGTGAATGAAAGATGTATATCAAGTGATTAAGCCTTGCGCGCCTGTCCTATAATAAAGCTTGACTTAATTATTTATGAAATTCTTAATCACGTACATATGATTTTCATGCTTTGAAACAATTAATCTTTTTGTACATAGAATGCAAATAAGTATATCGACACCTATAGTTATTAGGTTACAACATATCATATCTGAAAACTAGGTTTCTATGTTCTATCTTAACTCGTGCAGAATACATATTTTAGAAAAATTCCACAGAACATGAATAAATTCTATAAATTCAAATTTTCTGCATACATATTCCTTAATGAGTCTAAAACATATCAAAATTTGTTTCATACTAAAATAATATGTCCTCTAAAAGTTATAACCAAAACAATATCTACTGTGCTAACATAATCGGTTTCTGACCTATTGTCATTCATCTATACGTTTCAGGGACTAAACATACTCTAAAAAATTCTAAGATTTAACACACATCTAGGAGACATACATAGACATATCATATCAAAATTTAAAACCATATAGATAAGTGATGTATTCATAATATACAAATCAATTTTCACTCAAAACTGCTTCACCGCATGAAATTCTTTGCTTAACCATGGAAGGTTTGTAATAAACTGCTTTCGTACAAGCATGTTAAAAATACAAAATAAATATTTTGAGAAACTCCTATGTGTATAGAGTATTTAGGAAAAAGAATCAAATCAATACCATATTTGTGCAAAGAGATATAAATGTTTTACTAATCTCTATCCAGAAAACATTAGTTTTCGGCAGTATAAATGTGGAAATTCATTAAAAATATAACAACTTGTCCAAAAACCACGAAAATTTACAGAGATATAAAAGACATACCTAGGAACCTCCTTCTAAAAGTTCACCACGATATGTTACCGGGTAGGTACGTAAATAATTCTTGAAACAATTCGCAGGTATGCTGACAGATTTTCGAAAAGTTTATATTATGAGCGACTAAGGGGTATTTATAAGCCTAAAAATCATTATCCAACCATCCCTAATAAAATATGATATCAAATATATTTTATCCATATTTATTTTCGTCCATATCTATTTTATATAGAATATATTCTATCACTTACCATATAAGAGATTCAATCCTAGATAAATTAGGATAAGGATAACTAAAACTAGATTTCTTTCCTAAAACATGTATATCACAAATAAAAGGTCTATTTTATTCATAAAATATAATTTTAAATTATCTCCTAATAACTTAATACCCTAATAAATATTCTATCCTTTTATGAATCCTAGTAGGTTTAGGAAATCCAAAATAAATATTATTCTTGCCTAATAATTCTAACATTATTTCTAAATAAATAAATATACAATATAATCATAATATGATATAGATGAACACATTCAAAGTTCAAAATACATTTACATCACAAAAATAATTTAAAGACAAATAAGATAAATGCTTTAATTTTTTTCATTTAAATTTCTAAGGCGCGACTTATAGGACTTACCACAAGATATCATGCATGAGATGCAAATGAAAATTTTTATTTTATAGTTGTTATTATTATTATTATTATTATTTAGAAAATTTCGGGGTGTTACATATTTATTAGATAATACCATATCTAATTCTTTCCATATCTCCTCTTTCCTTATCATTCGACTTCCTTCTACGAATTTTCGTCCAAATTCAGTGCTTTTAACCCCAAATTCGTGTCTGCCACCTCAGCATCTCGTCATCGCCACATCAGCGCAGAAATCTGCAAAAAAAGACAGGAAATATGGTCCAACTGCCCAGGCGGGCGCCAAAACAGAAATAATTTGTATAGTACGAATTAGACTCATAAAACCTCCTTATACTTGAACTATACTTGTATAAATAAATTTTTTTTATTTCTTTTATTTAGCAAAAATTATTATTCTTTTTTAATTATCTTTAGTTTTATTTTTAATTATGTTTATTATTTTTACTTTTTTTAACATTTTATTTTTATTGTTTATTATTATTTTTTTCAACTTTTATTAAGGATCTAACGTGTCATTTGTTATGAACAAAAGTGTCATTTGTAAAGTACCATTTGCTTCAAACAAAAGTGTCATTTATTTTGGACAAAGTGTCATTTGTAGAGTATCATTCATTGAATATCGATTGTTTTTTGAAAGAATGTGATTTCTTTCTAAAAGTGCATTTGTGTAGGAAAGAAGTTTCAATAGTTGTGAACATTTATCATTTATAACAAAAATGTCAATCACAATGAAGTAAAATGTCAATCATAATTAAGTAACGTGTCACTTTAATCCAATAATCTTACGAAACCACCGTTCAATGATTTAGTCTACAAATATGATCAATAACCAGAAATGTTACTCAAAGTGTCAATCGAAATAAACAAATGTATCAATTATTTTCGGAGGAGAGTGTCACATTCTCATAGAGTGTCATTTGTAATGAATAAATGTGTCAATCATAGTGAACAAAATTGTTATTTTATCTCAGAGTGTCAATTACAGTAAATTAAATTGTGAGTTATAATTAAGGAACATGTCAACTTAATCCAATAATCATACGAAATCACAGTTCAATTAAGAGTATAAACCAATAGTAAAATGGATAAATTCAATAAAAACACAATAACATGGAATAAACATAATAATCATTAGGAGCAAAGAGAACACCAAGACTTACGTAGAAAACCCCCTTCAATGTGAAGCAGTAAAATTACGAAGAAAGTACAATCGAGCAAGTATAATATGATATCTAGCCCTTAACAACTACGAATGCACTAAAATCACAAACAAAACATATAGAAGGAAAACGTCCACAAAACCAACAGAAGAAGTCCGAAAAATAGAACTCAAGATCTAAGCATTAGAATTACAATTCATTATGCCAGAATGTAGAACGATGTAAGCACCAGTTAAAATCTCAGACCGATCCGACGACGTATGAGTCTCTGATCGGCCAAAACGCCGAAACAGTACAAACTTCCGACTCGTTGGCACTTGACTGTTAAAAATGCCAATATGGACGAACGAAAGAGAGCAATCGCGCGGCGACAATGAATGAACGGTGAGTGAAGAAAGAGATCTATTTGGGTTCAGATGTAATGAGAAGAGAGTCCCGTCCCCGCTGCACATGAAGAAGAAAAAAAAATGGCGTGAAGCTATGTTTTTCTTAAAATAAGTCAAAATCGGGTCAAAAGAGTGAAATTAAATCACAAATTGGATCCTCTTTTACCCAAATATACCTATATATGACTCATGGAAGAGCGCCTCTTCTTAATAATAAAATTTCATAAGTCAGTTTGTCTTTTTATGATGATGAGGCTCTCTTTGTACTAAATTTTAAAGAACACTTCTATTGTACGGTACGAATTAGTATAACATATACAGAAATTCGAAAAGGATTGATTTTGATCTTTGTAAAGATATTACTGAATTATCTTTATCTTTTTCAAGGATTGCTGGAGTCCAGAATGACTACAAATATCAATGATTGCTTTGTCTTTTTCAAGATTTTTTTTAATCTCGAATTTTGTATACTTGTATGGTTTGGAGGAATCTCTCGTAGGATTCTGTAAGTGAATAATAACCCACAAAATTCTTTGTCAACACGTCTATGTTAGTAGTGGCGGATTCAGGAATCTTATCGATCTTGAGCTTGAGCTGTACTGTTTGCATTTGATAATTTATACATAAACTATGCATTTGAAAATTTATACACATTTAGAAACTAAAAAAATTTATAACCTCGTTTATCAAGAATAACTAACAAAAATATAAAATAATAATACTTAGTAAACTATTGACCTACAGAAGTAATTTTTGTATAGTCTTAAGAGTATAATATATTATCTTACCTAAAAAAAATTCTCTAAATTGTAAAAAAATTGTATGTTTACATAATAGTGTATAATTATATAAATATTTATGTATATATGTAGAGCCGACAAAATAGGCCTAACTTGATGAGCCGCTTGGGATACCCGATAAAGGGTTGGGTTGGCTCCCACATTTGAAGCTCGAAAGTGCTTAGGGCCTAAAAAGGACGCCAAAAACTACAAGCTCTATGGCTTTGGGCTAAAAAATCTCGGGATTTTCGGGCTAAAAAGTCCACCCGATAAAATATACATATATTATTACTTACTATTAATATTATTTTACAAATACAAATGAAGAGAATTTGAAAGATACAAAATTATCAAAATTAGATTCAAATGTGATTCTCATATAATGAAACTTGTGAATTTATACTTGTTCACTGTCTTAATTTGGATTATTTGATGTACATTTGAATAGGATTTTGAATTATGATGTTTATTTGGGCATAAATTTACAATATGATCCATTTAACTTGTTTAATTACTTCATAATTTATACTACTTTATAAAACCATTAACATATTTAGTTAAAGTTATTTATTTATTATATTTTTATATAATAAAATATAGAAATTTTAAAAATGTTAGAGGGTTAAGTCAGCCCAAAAGCCCTGGGTTGGGCGGACCCGAAAAATTGAGTTGGCTCGATAGGTTAGGGGTCGGGCCTGCCCGCCGCACATTTTGCCACCTCTACATATATGTTATTAAAAGTACTATGTATAAATATTATAATATGTATTTTGATCGAGCGCTATTTCATCGCGAGAATCGCACGACCAAATCAATTTATATTGCACCTGCACAACTTACTTCAAAACAAGTACATTGACAAGCAGGGTCGACCCAGAGGGAACGAATGATTACACGAACTAATTCTATCAACCTAGGGTTGGCTAGTTGAAACTAAGCAGAATAATAACATGCAATAAATAACAAATGATTAACAAAGATAACCAAGTCAATCTAGTTAAGGTAATTCCACACCACCCCTGACCGATCCTAGATTGCTAGATGAATTGGTTTAGCTCAAGCTACCTGGCCAGGACACTGTGTTGAGCACATGGGTGTCCAATCCTTCTACACAACTGTGACTGTCATATTAAGCATAGAAACAATCACCTATCCAAGCACTTAACCTACCTTGTTGAGCAATGACTATGTTAATACTAGGAAGCATTAAGAACAAGGGAATTAGGACAAAGCTTCTACTGATGTTGAGCATACAAAGTGGAAACTTAGTCAATATACATCTTCCCAGAGAGAAGATGCCTACCCAGAATGATCACATCTAAGCAGTTTACAACTATCTTACACAGAGTTCGATTAAAACCATAGGCTAACCAATTATTAAGCACATTAATACATCTCATGGGTTTTTAGGGGTGGTGCCTCATTACCTCAGCCAGATTTCGGACTTAGCTACTCATATTAACTAAAGGAACTGAAATAAACATGAAGGTGCATCATAATACAAATCTGGGGATAAAAAGCAAAACAATATAACTTCCAAAAATGACATAAAACAAACATGAGCAAACAACTTAAAAGAGAGAGAATAGCAAGGTACAAACTTAAAAGTATATGGATCTAAAGGCATAGAATATTAAAAGCATGAAAGGACAACATTATCTTCTTCGCAAAGGATACAGACAAAATGGTAAGAAATAAATATGGTCAAATTCACGTGAAAAATATTAAACTAGTACAGAGCATGAAGTTAAATACTAGCATTAAAG
>JAPVEC010000260.1:0-15520 GCA_028984105.1 Lavandula angustifolia | reverse complement strand
AGATTATTTTTATGTTATCTTTAAAAGATACCCGAAATACTGTGCTGCATCATTACTGGAAGACATTAACCTGGTCGTATTCACAACTCCTACAATCGCCAAAAGGTGGAAGACTTAATAAATAATACTCCCCTCCGTCCCACTAAACAACGCCGCTTTCCCTTATCGAACTGCCCGTTCACTAAAAACGACGCATTTCCTAAACTGCAGATTACAAAAGTGCGACCACAATTAACTACTAAAAAGTCAAACAAACTTACACCACATAACACAACTTTCTTTCGATTTCGCACCCAAAAGCTAAACGCTGTCACGTTTCTAGTGGGACGAGGGAGACAAGTTCCTTCCTTACTCTCATCTCATGCATGCACTGCTTGGAGAAGTTTCACTGAGAGAATATTAAGAAGCAAAAATAAGAAAAAAATGATAAAAATCTAACATACACCAAGTGATTGCCAAGAAAACATCAACCACGAAGAAGTGTTGGATAGAAGCTCACGGATGGTGAGATTGCAGTTTCTCCTCATTCTCCCTCCATGTCTCTCTCACACGCATAAACAAACCAGCCCTTCATCCTTTTTACTTGTTGAAATTCAAGAATCTCTATTGACAAAAAGTATACCCAGAGAATTGAATCATGGAAGTCTAATAATGTAAAGGGCTTTGATTGTATAGATGTAAAATATGATAGGGTAACATGTCATGACATGTAGGTAGTTAGGAAATTGACTTACCTATTGTAATAAAACTTGATGTAGTAATAACACTCCTATATGTTTAGGGACATGTGGAAAATGTTCCTTATAATCTCCATGTGATCAAAGTAACTATAGTACAACTAGAGAGCACATCCTGTGTTTCACATTCTAGAGAGGCTTAAGTAGGGGAAGGTGATGGCCCCCAACTTTTGATCGAGTGTCCTAAAAAGAAAGGTTGTTATTTGAGAAGTGACTGAGGTTGCTCTGGTGCTTTTATGGTGAAGGTCTGAAACATGATAAATTTGCCCCATGTGAGCCAACTATGCTAACCGTGAAACATACTCCCTCCGGTCCCATTTCACTTGTCTTCTTGCTTTCTTTTCGTACATCTTAGATAGCAAGAGCATGGTCATAAAGATGAAAACTGCTGACAGGAAAAAGCAGTAAGATGGCCCCACGTTAAAAGTATGAGCGACTTAGTGTAATGATGTAGGCTTCCTTTTTTGAAACTAGACAAATCGAAACAGACTGGTAGGTCACCAGAATGACAGCTTCCTTAAATCCGCATGTAAGTCGAATGGACAAATTTCAAAAAGCAGAAAACCAGATGCTCTAATGGACGGAGGGAGTATTTGACCTGCCTCCTTTCCTCACATAATCTTACCAAACAATTATTTTTAAGAGTATTTATGCAGAGGAAAATGAACACTACATTGAACTAAACATGAGCTCCAAGCATAGGTAATTACCAAATGAAGGGTACGAATGTGACTTCAACATAGTCGAAGTTAAAACATAGCCAGGATGAATGATAATAAAATATAGCAGAACAATATTTTACCACACGCATCGCTTCACAGATTACCGGAAAACAGGTAGGCATCATTCACAGCAAATCTTGTGTAGAAAACAGGCTAAACCTTATCAAGTTTTCTTGTTCATAAAGTTGTCACCAGATCCATCTCTCTTCAAATATGGAGATGCTTAAAATGATGATATGGCTGCAAAATAAACAATGATCAATCCACTAGTTTTCTGGTTATTAGACAACAAATATAGTGGATTGGCTTGAAAAAGTAAAAGCCGAAGACGTACAGAAACATGTCAAGCAACATGAATAGCTGAAAAAAACAAGATTCACCTCAACTGCCATTTATCAGTTACTACTATTTCCATGGACATACTCATTTACGACATTTTGGTATGTTACAACATCAAACACTAGAGAACTGTTTCTCGTCTTATCAAAGGAATTCTCCACCTCGTTTACCAAACCCCTTGATGATAATTCCTTAACGAAAACTTCAAAGTTGTCTATCTTAATCACGAGGTTCTCACCAATCATCTCTACAAACAGATCAATTGCCCTTTTGCTTCCCCATTTGTGCAATACACTTGTACCAATAAACTATACAATGTTGTATCAAGGAAATGACCTTGTTGAATCATGTCACTAACAACTGTGTCAATATTTTGCATTCTCGCTTTGGCTAGAACAAGTGCAATTATCACTTCATTGTAAGATACAAAGTTGGGGCGGCAACCCCATTCGATTATCCGCTTCAAAATTGGAATGGCTTTATCAAGTTCTTGCAACTTAATAAGACTCCTCAATATTGCATTAAAGCTATTTAAATCTTGGTATAATGCTCCTAGCCCTCATTTCTTTTAGTATCCCAATTGCTTCATCCAGCCTCCCCAATTTGCAGTACTCATTAGCAATCACTGCATATGCCTTCCCATCAAGACTCATGCCAAGACTAACCATTTCTTTGAAAAGCTTAATAACTTCATCAGATCTCCCGGCAATAGAATATCCCTTCAATAAATTCGTGTGAGTCACAATGTTATCCTTCAATCCTTCCAGCCTCATCCTGCTCATCATCCACATTGCCGTTCAGACACAACCCATTTATCAAAGCATTGTATGTCAAAATATTTGGCTCACAATTTCCCTTACTCCCCATTTCATCAAAACACTTCAAGGCATTTCCAAACTCCCCAATTTTGCAATAAGCGTCAATTAAAGTGGTGTAAGCTATAACATCAGGAGGATAAGCCTCTACATTCAGCCATCCGGTCTACGATTCATTGAGCTTTTTCCACTAAACCATTCTTGCAAAAACCATCTATAATAACATTATAAGTCATCAAGTTTTTCTCACAAGTCATTTCATCGAACAACTTCTCTGCATCCTCAACCATACCCACTTTACACAAGCCCCTAATCATCGTCGTATAAGTGGAAACATCAGGTATCAAGACGCTCGATTTAATAACAATATTCGCAAAGTACCCCCAAGCATGGCCAACCCTACGGGCCTTAAAAAGGATACCTAATAACGAATTGAAAGAAAACAAACAGCGCCCCAGTTCGTCCCTTTTCACTTGATGAAAAAGCTTAACACAGCATTTCAGGTGTCCCAAATCACCGTGGGCTTTGATAAACTTACCCACCATAAAATCTTGATACTTGTTGTGGTATTTCAACAAATCAGCCGATAATGAGAACAATTTGTGTGAGAGGAGTTTGTCAGTGATCGCAATGTAGCAAGCGTGGGAATGGCAGTAACCATTAGGGTTTGGAATCGGATTTGAGGACCAATTGAAGAAATAGAGGGCATGATAAGGGCTCGTTTGGTTCTCGATGACTTCGATCACGCGTTAAGTAAGGAGAGAACTGATTAAGAATTGCAGGATCAGGGTTTTGGCGGATTTGAGGGTTAAGTGATTGTAGGAGAGATCTTATAGCAGGAATAATTGAGACAGTGTGAGAGAGTAGATAAGAGAGAGGTTGATGACTGTGGCGAGGAGCGGCGGCGGCCATTTTGCTGTGTCTGGCCGTCGTGTGGCGGTCCAGATGATTTGTAACCGACTATCTTGGCTAAGAAGAAACCAAAACTAGCGTGGGAAACTGAATTATATCCTTTTTTTTTTTTTTTTGATTCCCTAATCCGCAGCCACTACTTCTAGCACACCGCCCGCTCTTGTCACAAAGAAACCACACAAGAGTAGCTTCAACCACCCCATGGAAGAATGCACAACACATACTTGCCTCAACTTTTAATTATATCTTCTGGTACTTGGCTAGGTTCTTCCATTTATAAACTTTCACATAATTCAATTTTTAATCGTAGTCAAATACGTCCAAACATCTCAATTTCATCGCAAGATTCGTCCCTCCGTCTTTCCCATAACATTCAAATTGGTTCTCCACATTTCTATCGAGTCATATAAGTCTATATATCCTAATTTCGATAGGCATATTCATCCTTCACTTCGCCACTTTTCCTCAAATTTTAAACGTAACTCAACCACAATTTTTTACTCGAAGAATAAGTTAATCAAATAAATGATGTACTTCAATATTGTAACACAATTAATGCTCCGAGGAGACCATATTAGCAGGAGAGAGAAGATGGGGCATGACGACGACGAATATAATGGATCTAAATTAAAACGCTTGTGATTTATATTAGTCAATTGAAAGGTGGAAAGGTTAATCTAAACGCTTGTTTGAAAGATCGAGGGACTAATGTGATTGTTTACTTATTTATAATCTATACCAAGTAAGTAAACCAAATTCTTGAAATTTTCTTAGATCAAAATCGCATATAGCGGAATTTATGTAGAATCGATAACTATCTTCTTAAAAGAACTTATAAGGGAACAAGGTTATCATATCTTATATTCACCAATTCGATGGATAAGTGTTAAAACATGGTTTAAAGATAGTTTGTAAGGTGAGGGAATAAGATTGATGATCGAAAGTTTGTTCTCAATGTTGTATTTTAAACTATTGGACAAACCCTTTCTTATAGGTTGAAATATAACGCTGCGTACAAGGAAATAGAAATCATAAGTGATCTTGATTGATTCTAATCTCCTTTAACTCTAGCCGTGATTTGATTCTAATTTCCTTGTGGTAATTCAATCCACTTTCCTTTCTAACACTTCCCCTCAAGTTAAGTAACGGGATCTCCGATACTTAACTTGTCAAGAACTTATGCAAAACTTCCCGAATTTACGCTTGCCCGTCGATATCGCAAGTCGGGTCTTCCGACCGTACAAATGGTATAGCTGCCACAACGTCACCCTCGATCTTCTCTTTGATAAAGTGTCTATCAACTTCAACATGTTTCGCTCGTCATGTTGTACCGGATTTTCGAGATACTCGATAAGCAGCCTCTTTCGTTATCACAAAATATCCGGACTATGCCTTTGCCGAATGAAGATCTAACTCCATCAATAGCTTCCTTAACCAAAGAACTTCGGTTAGTCCACTCTCGATTCCTCTAAACTCGCTTCGCACTTCGAGAGAGCTACCACTTTCTCGTTGGCTTCTCCAAGAGACGAGATTGTCTCCAACAAAAGTAAAGTATCCAAGAGAGGGATCGTATGTCCACCGTATTTCCAGCCCACCGACATTTGTGTAGGCTTGTATATCTAGATGTCCAGACCCTTCCAACGTAATCCATAGCCAAAAGTTCCTTTCGTATACCTTATAATTCTCGCGCGCCTTCCAAGTGGTCAACTTGAGGTCGGTTCATAAACCGACTTACAATGCCAACAACGTATGCGATATCAGGGTCGGGCATGAGAAAGATAGATAAGTTTACCTACCGTACGCCGATATCGCCCTTGCTCGCTAATTCCCCCTCTACAATTTGTAGCCCGTGATTCACCGCAATGGGCGTATTCGCCGGCTTGCAATCCAACATTCTTGTCTCGCTAGGAAGATCTAGAGTATACTTCCCTTTGATTAATAAAGATTCCCTTCCTCGATCTCGAGCACTTCGATCCCGAGAAAGTATTTCGCATTTCCCAAGTCCTTCATTTCAAATTCTTTAAACAAATTTTCCTTCAACTTCTTAATCTCTTCTCGAATCATCGCCGTTATAATCATATCATCTACATAGATGATTAAACAGTGATGAGGTTACCTCGTTTCTTCGTAAATAAGGTGTGATCTCGAGTTGCTTTGCGTATATACATACTTCTTCATAAGTTGTGGTAAATCTCCCAAACCAAGCTCTTGGGATTGTTTAAGTCTATATAAGGTTTTCTTCAACTTGCAAACCTCACCTCCTTCAAACTCACTAGAGAAACCCCGGGTGCTTCCATGTAGACTTCTTTGCTTAATTCCCCATGAAGAAAAGCATTTGTAACATCAAATTGATGCAAGATCCAATCTTTGTTGGCAACAATAGAGAGTAGAACTCGACCGTGTTCATCTTTGCCACCGGTGAGAAAGTCTCAAAGATAATCTATCCCATATGTTCAGGTGTACCCTTTTTGCAACAAGTCGGGCCTCAGTATCTTTCGATAGATCCATCTCGGTCGTCTTTTAATTGTGAAAACCCATCCGCATCCTACGGCCCTCCTTTTTCCTTCCTCGGCAATCGACACTTCTCCCATGTATTATTTCGTGCTAACGCATCCATCTCCTTTTGCACGGCATTACTCCAATGTTGAAACCGGAGGGCCTCTTCCACCGAACGTGGAATCTCTTCTTCATACAAAGACGCTTCATAAGCCGGGCAACTTTGTGCATTTCCTTGCGCAATATTTCCAATAGAGTACCGAGTATTCCGTGCGCTTTTCTCTTCTGGGTATATTGTTTGGGAGGAATACCTCGATTACTCCTCAAGTGGCAACACATATCGCCCAAAGTGTCACCATCTACATCGTTTTTATTTTCATGTTCTCCTTCTCTCTCGGGTGAAACATTTTGTAAGGGTCGAAATAATAGTAGTAGATTCGTAATCCCTTACCTCGATATCGGAGGCGGAGGAGACATCGTTCTCGGGCCGGATCGCCAGATTGTTCCCGATTGAGACCGGCTCACAAGCAAGGTTAACTATCTCCTCGCTGGATCTACTTCGACCCGGCATTGGCAACCAACTTAGCGAGTCGAATTTACTCTCGCCTCACACTCCCTCGACCGCGAAGATGGGCGGGTATAAAAGAACTCGGTTTCAAGAAAATTGCAGCTGAGGATGGTTAGGATTTGACGAAGCTTTGGGGTTGTAGCATCTATATCCCTTTTGGTTAACACCATAACCAATGAACAAGCACTTAACCGCACAAGGTGAGAGTTTGGCTCGCTCGTATTTCTAACATGAACAAAGACTGAGCAACCAAAACTCGAGCCGGTCAAGCGTGATGGCAAGAGGTATTTGAGCAAGGGTGGATAATTTTTGTAGAGGGGTTTAAGTCAAGTATTTTAGTAGGAAGGCGATTTAAGAGGTATACGGATGTTGCGACCGCTTCATGCCAAAAAGAAGATGGGACACTGGATTCAATCATCATAAAGACGTGTCATTTCAAGAAGAATAAGATTCTTCCGTTCCGCAACACCATTTTGTTCTCGAGGTATAAGGGCAAGTGGTTTGGTGGATTATCCCTTTTCGCCGGCACAAGGTTTTCATAGAAGTATTGACAAATCCCCCCCCATATTATCGATCTAAGAATTTGAATATTTTTCTCGAAATTGAGTTTGGAACATGGTATGGTATAGAAATGAGTGAATTTTTCAAAAACATGAGATTTATGTTGTAAAAAATACACTCATGTCATCCTAGTGCAATCATCAACAAAGAGCAGTAAAATATTTAAAACCCCGCGACCTCTCACAAATGTATGAAGGACCCCAAACATCGAATGTACCAAAGAAAAATAGAGGTAGCTTGTGTATTATCGGGTTTAAAAGATTGTTCAGGGCTTTTAGCCAAAAACCGAATCACAAGACAAAGTCTCGCCACTAATTTAGGAAAATAAAAGTTTAAGATAACCCGCGGGAAGGATGTCCCAATCGCCGATGCCAAAGCCAAGCTTCCCTGGCCTCTGTAGTTCCGCGAGCAAGCATCACTTTGCCTTGTTGAGCTATCTCATCTACATAGTACAATCCCGCCCGCCGCCACGCCTAATAATCTCCCCCGTCTTGATATACCGCAAAAATAGAATCGAGGACGCATCAAGATGGTACAATTAAGCTCTTTGTAACATGGTTAATTGACACGAGCTTATGGGAAAGAGATGGAACATATGGGACAATTTGAAAGTCGTAAAGTGGGAGAAATTTCTATAGTTCCGGCGCCCTCTACTCGAAGTTAAATTACCACCGGCGACCCGAACGTGTGTTCTTAATGGTCTCGGTGACTCAAGGATATCGATTTATCAAAAGTCATAGTATCGTTGGCCCAACAATCGAAAATCCACCCCTCTATCTTTATCCGTTTTGGCACATCGGGTTTGGCAAACAATGGAAATGTTATTTTTAAAAGATACTGGGTCTATTTTAGTTTTAGGCAAAGGTTCTGGGGTGATTCTCGCCACAGATGGGGTCGGTTTTGTAACTTGGTATACCCTTTGGGACTAAAATGTAAATAATAAGGTGAGGGAGGGTTTAGTGATAAATCACCAAACCCTATACCGTTTCTCCTCCCTCGTAAGAACCCGCCGCACTCCCCGTTCATTCTCCTTCGGCCGCCATCGCCACCGCGGCGCCGGCCACATCTTGCCTATCAACTCCGATCGCCGACTTCCCTTCGCCCGCTGTGGGACCTTGTCTCCTTGGTATGTTTCTCGCATCCCCGTGGGTGATGATTCTATCCTCAAGCAATGTTGGAAATCTCGGGAAATGATTCGCCTTCTCACCGATAAGTTAACTCGCAAGCCATTTTGCGCTCTCCGAACGCTTACCGAAGATTTGAAGATCCCAAAACCCTATATTGATTGGTGAACCTTTCGTTGTAATCTATTTTCGCCTCTCGAGGTTTCGCACTCGCCGACACTCGCTCCGGTTCGTGCACTTAGCGGATTATCTCGCCTCTCGCACTGAAGTAGAAGACTCGCAAACCGGACTCAGCAGAGCAAGATACCGAAAGGAGTCAGGAGAACTCGAACTCAGCAGGAGTAGTTCACCGAACTCGAGCTGATCTACAAAGAGAGCCGACTCAGCGAGAGCATGCTACCGAATCGAGATCGACTCAAGAATGGCCGACCAGCCTCTCGACCGTCGGGATCTTTAAAAGTCAAAACAACAGAGTCAATACGAGGAAGAGAGAAGTCGCCTTCGCATCTCCTTGAAGTCCGCTCGCTCTCAACCACTTTCCGAACCTCGACCAATGACAAGCAAACCACGCATCCTATATCTATTAAAGCCGCAAGTCAACAACTTTCCGTAAATGGAGGGAAAGAACACCGCCACCATACTTCAAAAGAGCCGTTAGCTACCCAAAAGAGAGACAAAGGATCATCGCCTCCAACGGATCTATCCTAATCTCTTCTCTATAAATGGAGGGATGAATCAAATTTGAAACTCACCGAACCTTCGCATACACGAGAGAACACACAGAGCATTCAAACGAGCAAATTGAAAAAGAATAAGTCTTCCGCAAGAAGTTCGAAGAAACAATCTCCCAAGGCGAAAAGACTACACTTCCGCTCTTAGGGAACCGAGCTAAACCGATTAATATAGCCTCTAGTATCCAAACGACGTTACACGAACCCAAAGCTTACACTCACTGCTCGTCGTTCTAGAAGCCACATCCTTGTTCCCTATTCCTCTAACCTAAGCTCAATAGACTAAATCCATAGCTTAGACGAAGGAGTTCACTTCGAACCGATCCTTATTGTAAAGGACTCCTTCAACGTTGGAGAGTTTTTCAAACACTTAGTTTGATAACCTTGTAACCGAGACTTGCTCAAGATAAATCTCAAGACCGGTGTTTGTCCAACAGACAAACCAACCGAGACTATCTCAAGATAATACATAGCTTCTTGATCTTTCGGACAAATGGACGTAGGATTGTTGGATCCGAACCACTTTAAAAATCTCTCGTGTTCTATGTTATGTTTTTATTGTTGCATTGGATTTACTCGTTCATACCGAAAATATCTTTCAAATCATTCAACCGAGTTTCAACAAACTTAACAGATCGCACTAATCTCATCAAACCGCTTTTGATAAAAACGCTTTCCTAACTCAACCGACTCGGGGCCTACACTATTTCGCACTACCGAACTCCTATCTCGAAAGATACCGAATTCCGACTCTAAGTCGCCCAGCGTGTCTCGGGAGAATCACCACTCTCTTCCACACGATTGAACAACTTATCCGGTCCGCCGAACTTGTTCAGAGCGATACACTATCCTAAAAAAGGACTCGTTCGTGTTTAAGTTGAGAAATCGGTTTTCGAGTGTATTCACCCCCCTCTCTACACCCGAACATACTCTCGACCAACAATTGGTATCGTAGTAGGAGTTCTATAAGACTCTTGTTATTCTCAAACCGGTCTACTTGAAAGGATCCTGGAAAACATTTTCACCGCATATCATCCTTCATTCATATCACTATCTATCATGTCCGAATATGTCGTGATCAGATGGTACCCATGTTCTCGTAGAGAACTATGGCGTATGGCGGGTCGAATGGAGGCACATTTGACCTCTCTCCATGATAGCATGACGGAGGTTCCCGAGGACGGACCTATCATTCCTATGATCGATAGCGCCGTAACTCGTGATCCAAAGCAGATGGAGAAGGAATGGTGACCGGGAAAAAGATCCCTAAGGACGTAAGTCTCTTCACCCCCGAGGAGAAGAAGCTTCACAATTTAGACCGCGTCGCAAGAAACGCCATACTAACCACCCCGAGTGATTCCTATCTCTGAAGAGTACAGGACTCGCAAGTCCGCGAAAGAACTCCGGGATGCTCTAGCGCTCCCGAATCGGGGACTCGTAAGATCAAAGCAAATAAACTTCCTGCCGGAACTTTAGTAAGCCGGAGAGATTGTCCTCATGCCCCGGTGACACCATTGAGGATCTCAACGCCGATTTACGAACTGATGAACTCTATCAACGGCCGGGAAAGACATTCTCCAACCGAGAGGTGAATCTCAAGATTTTGAGGGCACTACCGTACGAAAAATCGGACCCCTTTGCTACTTTATTACATCATTTTGATTTAGATATTGTTACTCCCGACCATATCTTTTCGTAACTTAAAGCGTAGGAGTTCAAGTTTGTCTTACCTCAAAGGAAGCAACGAGCCTGAAGCCGACACCCAAGTCGACCACGCTTTAAAACATCACAAGATAGCAAGCCTACGGCGCTAGCAGTGCCGAACCTTCACTCGCCGACATACAAGAAGGAAATCTAGCCAAGAAGTACGCACCGCTTGCCGTGAAGTATCGGAAAGAAAAAGGAGAGGCGCAGAAAAGTGACTAAAGCCCTCGTAGAATCCAAGGGTAAGTCCGAACATACGCCTAAGCGCACTCCCGACTCGCATACTCGTGAATGCGAGAAACAAGAGGACTCACCGCCTGAAAGACAAAGAGAGCAAAGAAGAAAGAGTCACAACTCGCTATAATTGCAAGAAGCCGTGACATTATCGCATGACCGTCCTCGAGCTCAAGCACTACCGAAAGAGCAAAGACGTAAAGCAAGAAGGGAGAAGTTCATCAAGAAGAGACAAGCATACATTGTCGGTGAACTCTCGATCGACTCAAATGAAGTCGATTCCTTCATGGATTCATCTCGATGATGAAGCAACTTTCATGGCCTAAGAGCTTGAAGTCAAGAAGATGCCAAAAGTGTCTCATGGCAGGAGAAGCGGATGAGGTAAACTCACATGTACCATTTAACCTCTTCACACGCACACACGACACTCTTTCAAAAAGTGCACTTAGAACTGACGCCGCGATCGCATATGAAGAACTACTCGATGAGCATATTCGTATGGGTGTGCAGCCCCAAGAAGACTCTTCGTGAATCGGATACCCTAAAAGTGGAGAATCGTAGACTTTCTCAGAGAGTCGGGTTGCTACCGAGTCGAAGGACTTGTGTTGAGACTCGTGGAGGAGATAAACTCTCTCGATGGTCAGTTTCTCAAGCATCAAGAAGCTCGTATCTCGCTTGGCCAAAGCACTTAACTCGTAAAGATATCAACCGAGTCTATCAAGCAAGAATTGTCGGGACTTCTGACCGAGCATGAAATGTCAAGAAGAGTGATGATGTCCGGAGGAACCCGATGACGGAGCGTTACATGGGCGCCGAAAAGAAGCTGGAGGGCTATGCTAGCAAGCAACAAGCCCAAGCATTGCAAGGAGGGACTTGGATTCGGCTAGGGGAGACTCCTCTCCGCCCCCGCACGCCTCGTAAAACCGGGCTAGCCGGATAGGTTTGTTCAAGGGGGAGACCATCAATGCGTACTTACCGAACCCCCTAGCCAAGAACAAACAAGATGAAGGCACCTCATCCTAGTTATCAACACTCCGACAAGAAGATCAGCACTGCAGATACCCCGCCTGGGCCAAGGGGGGAACCAACAAAGCAAAATGGGCCGATCAAGATGGACCTCCGCAACCGACTCATCCAAATTTCAATATGGGTCATATTACTATGATCCTATAGTCGAGAGAGGATCCAAAAGTCAGAAGAAGAAGAAGAAAGCCGCATGTAAGGCAAAGGTCGCCAATCCACCCACTCGTAAGATCGTGACTCCAACCCGAAAAGCCTCGAAGTCAAGATCGACCGGTCCCAAATGGGTCAAATATGTTGACAAAAGTGGGAAAGAAACTGTCCGAGACCACCGTGGTCGTAAGACGTATACGGGTTACCAAAACTAACATCTAAGGACCCAAAATCAAAAATAAAGGGTACCCGAATATAATTCGCTGTCAGGTGCACAAGGACCCTCGGTATGTGGACAAGGGATGCTCAAGACATACGACGTACCAAAAGGACTTGTCAAGAATTAAACTATCAAGAAGGACCCGAATCGAGTTTGGAAACAACGCAAAAGGCTACACCAGAGGCTATGGAACACTCAAAGATTGAACAAGAATAGCTTCCAAGAGTATCATATGTTGAAGGACTTCAAAGATAATCTTCTATCTCGTTAGTCAATTTTGTGATAACTCGAACGTAGTGATTTTTGACGCCGGTTTCGTGATGTTATTGATAAATCTACAGGGAAAACAAATTTATCGTGTTCGCAAGAACAAGTGTTACGTGCTCGCGCAAGAAGAATATCTACGTAGGCCGAAGTGGAACTCACCGAACCCCAAGCTTGTTTATCGGCGAAGAATGACAACGTAACCGGGTGGCTCGCACAGAGAGACTCACCATCTCAACTTCAAAACGCTCAACAAATTGGCTAGAAACACTCTAGCAAGAGGACCGCCGAATGAAGTATTCAAAGAAAGACACTCAAGTGTGAAGCATGCCTCAAGGGAAAGCAAACAAGGAATCAAAATCCGCCCGCTCCATCTCCTTCCACCGATGGAATCCTTCAAATGCTACATATGGATTTGTTTGGTCCATTCTCCAGGACGATCATAGGCAAGAAGTATGCATTAGTGGTCATTGATGACTACTCGCGCTACACACGGGTCATATTTATCGCCAACAAGTCTCGACGCCAAAACAGAGTTACCAACGCTTCGAAAAGGCTCGTTGTCGAGAAGAACACCAAGATCGCCAAGATACGTTCGCATGCAGGAACCGAGTTCCCGAATTTCATGGTGGGAAGAGTTCTCGCAAGGCGTAAAGCATGGAGCACGAGACGCTTGCCGCGCGCACGCCTCAACAAAATGGGGTTGCCGAGAGGAAGAATCGAACACTCAAAGAAGTAGTAAGAACCCCGCTCGCGTACTCGGACTCCAAACAAAATTCCTAAGCGTAAGCAACCGATACCGCATGTTATATTCGTAACCGATCTCTACCGACAAAGCAAAGATAAGAAGACACCATATGAACTATAGAACTGAAGGAAGCCTTCTTTATCTTATTTCCATATTTTTGGGTGTTCGTGCTTTATTCACAATAATGGGAAAGATCACCCAAGACTTTTGATAGCAAGTGAGATCGGGGAGTGTTCTTAAGATACTCCCGGTCAAGCAAAGCTTTCGTAGTCTTTAACTATCGAACCCTTTGCGTGGAGGAAATCCCTCATGTTGTTTTAATGAGTTTGCTACTCAAGACAAGAGCGTAAACTCTAAACCTCGAACTGAGGACACCGCAAGCAACTACAGGATCTCGAGCTTAAAAGACAAAGTTGAAAAGATCCAACTATGTTGGGATGATGATTCGATGAGGAAACCCAAGAAAAGACTACCAATCTCACCGCCAGCCAGTGTAGTCGAATAGATCGACTCTCCCGAACAGTAGTCAATCCCGTGTAACTCAGTGTCGATGAAGAAACCCTAGTGGTAACCCGAGACCTCTACCGAGAATAATAATTCGTGGGGAACTAATGATGTTCCCGAGCTAAATGCCCCCGAACCTCGGTGACTCAAGATCACACTCTTGTAACCGATTTGCTTCAATCTCGTAATAGTACAACCGAAATGCCTAACTCACCTACTATCTCGTGTTGAACAAATTTCGATTAAGAGTTGAAACATCGTAGACGTGGCCGGATGCTCACACTTCGATTTAATTATTGGAGATCCTTCAAAGAAGCGTAAAGACAAGATCCGCATTCTCGTTAGGGAGAAAGTGCCTTATATTCCCGCTTCTTGTCTACATCAAGAACCTCAACGCCGAGGACGCACCGAAAGATGCCGACCGGATCATAGCCACGCAGGAGGAGCTGAATCGCTCACGAGAAACGAAGTTTGGGAGCTTGTTGATAGACCCCGACATCAACATGTGATCGAACCAAATGGGTCTTCAAGAACAAGCGAGATGAAAACAATGTCATAGTAAGGAATAAAGCAAGACTAGTGGCAAAAGGCTACCGTCTAGCCGAAGGGATAGATTTCGATGAAACGCTCGCTCCGTAGTCAAGATTGGAGGCAATCGTACTATTCCTAGCATACGCAACACATCAAAGATTCGTAGTATATCAAATGGATGTGAAGTCTCGCTTTCCCGAATGGCGTATCGAAAGAAGAAGTCTATGTAGAATAGCCTCCCGGCTTCAGCAGGGACATCAAGTTTATGGACTCGTAAAGGCTCAGATGGGGTTAAAACAAGCACCAAGGGCTTGGTACGATACCCTATCTCGAAGTTTCTTCTTCGTAAAGGTTTTCGAAGGGCACAATAGACCGCACATTATTCAAAGCATTCGACCGGAAGACGCCCTATTACTTGTGTAGATCTACGTAGACGACATCATCTTCGGCTCAAGAACGCCATCATGTGTCGCCAGCTTGAGAAAATGATGAAGGACAAGTTCGAGATGTCGATGATGGGAGAGATGAACTATTTCCTGGCTTTCAAGTCAAACAACTCGAGAAGGGAACGTTTATCAATCAAGGTAAATACACTCGGAGACCTCATCAAGAGATTTGGTCGCACATCCCAAGCAAACCAATCAAGATCCCGATGAACACGAATATGAAAATTGATCTTGATAAAGAAGGGTATCGTAGACCAAACCGAATTTCGTGCTATAATTGGTTCTTTATTATATTTAACAGCTACTCGTCCCGGCATAACTTATGTTATAGGTGTCTGCGCCGATTTCAAAGGGAATCCTAAGCGTAGTCACATGGACTCAAAGAAAGAAGATTCTCCGCTATCTCGTAGGAACACTTGACACGGGTTTATGGTATCCAACTGATGATAATATCAACTAACCGGGTTATTCTCGATGCCGACTATGCAGATGTAGAATCGACCGAAAGTCAACTTCCTCAAACGCGCCGCCTCCTGCAAAGCAGTCCGATCTCATGGTTCTCAAAGAAACAAAGATTCAGCAGCGACGTCAACCACCGAAGCCGAATACATGGCCGCCGAAAGTTGCCGCGCCCAAATCCTTCTGGCCGAGACAAAGCCTACGCTACTATGATGTCATTCGAATGAAGCGC
>JAPVEC010000298.1:0-10936 GCA_028984105.1 Lavandula angustifolia | reverse complement strand
CCAAGATTAAAAGATATATTAAGTAATGATCACAAAGTAGCCGCCTAAGTCAAAGCCAATTGTAAATATGCCTAAGTAGTAACTATGAGATGACACGCATTAAATGCGTGCGAGTTCAAAGAAACTTGTGTATGGAATGTCGTGCATTAAATATAAGCCGTTAATAATAAACGACAAACTTAGGATATTTAATAGCATGCTGAATCTTCATCATAAATGCATTACCGTTTTATTCGTTACTACCGAGTAGAGATACGCAAACCCGTCACCGAACATAGTAGTCACCGATACCTCTTGTAGATGATTTTTCGTCTCTACGCATCGAATTTACTCAAGATTGAGAGTGATCATTCCCCCTTATCGAATGATCCTCTCCTCGAACCTTCTTACCGACTCGGGGTCAAGCAGGGTCCAAAGACTCTAGCTCTACCGAAAGTTCTTTGAATCTGGATTCGCCTAGAGGTTTGGTCGAATATCGCCCCTTTGTTTGTCGAAGATGGATCTTTTCCATTCTCGATATCCTTCTTTTCGACATGGTCGCGAATGAAGTGATGCCTAATGTCCACGTGCTTGCATCTCGTGTGTAGTACAGTGGTTCTTAATGATTGCAATAGCATCGGTATCGCCGCAGTAATATCGGCACTTCATTCCGAATGACGCCATAGTCTCTTAGCCGCCGTCTCACCCAAAGGATTTGGGCGCAACAACTTCCTGCAGCCTATGTATTCAGCCTTCGTAGTTGACGTGGCTACCGAGTGCCGCTTCTTTGAAAACCATGAGATCAGCTTACCGCTCTAGGAACTAACAAGTTCCTCAAGTTGATTTTCGGTCAATTCTACATCCCGCATAGTCGCATCGTAGTAACCAGCTAGTTCAATATTATCATCACCGGATACCATAAACCCATGTCGTGTGCCTTGAGGTAGCTGAGAATCTTCTTTGCCGAGTCTATGTGGCTCGCTTAGGATTCGCCCGAAATCGAGCGCGTACACCTACAACATAAGTTATGTCAGACGAGTAGTCGTTAGATATAATAAGGAACCAATTATTGCACGAAATTCGCTTGGTCTACCGATACTCCTCTTTATCAAGATCGATTTTCATATTCGTGTTCATCGGATCTTGATAGGTTTACCGAATGTGCAACCGAATCTTTTGATGAGGTCTCGAGTGTATTTGCCGTGGTTAACGAACGTTCCCTTTTCGCATTGTTTCGACTTGAAAGCCGAGGAAATAGTTCATTTCACCCATCATTGACATCTCGAACTTGTCCTTCATCATTTTCTCAAACCACCGACACACGACGACGTTCTTTGATCCGAAGATAATGTCGTCTACATAGATCCGCACGAGTAATAAGTCATCTTCCAGCCGAATGCCGAACAACGTGCGATCCATCGCGCCTTTCGAAAACCTTTCAAGAAGAAACTCGACAGGGTATCGTACCAAGCCCCGGGTGCTTGTTTTAACCCATATAGAGCCTTTCCGAGTCTCGGTAACCCCGATGTCCCCGCCGAAAGCCGGCGTTGTTCTACATAGACTTCTTCTTTCAAGACGCTTCAGAACGCAGACTTCACATCCATTTGATAGACTCTGAACCTTTGATGTGTTGCGTAGGCTAGGAATAGTCCGATTGCCTCCAACCTTGCAACCGGAGCGAATGTCTCATCGAAATCTATTCCTCACTCGACAAAGAGCCTTTAGCAACGAGCCTTGCTTTGTTCCTTACTATAACGTTGTTTTCATCTCGCTTGTTCTTGAAGACCCATTTTGTTCCAATGACGTGTTGATGCCGGGGTCTATTAACAAGCTCCCAAACTTTGTTTCTCGTAAACCGATTCAGCTCCTCCCCGCATAGCTATGATCCAGCCAAGATCTTTAAGTGCATCCTCAATCGTCCGAGGCTCTTCAAGCAGACAAGAAGCAGGAGTATAACGCACTTTCTCCTCGACGAACTGGATCTTGTCTTCGACTTTTGCCGAAGGATCTCCAATGATTAGATCAGGAGTGTGAGCATCTAGCCACAATCTACGATGTTTTAGCTCTTCATCCGAAATTTGATCAACACGTATAGTAGGTGAGTTAGGAATTTCAACGTACTATTCCGAGATTGAAACAACCAAGAATGAGAGTGTGATCTACCGAAGTTTCCGTGTTCAGTGGCATTCAACCAGAACATTAATAGATGTTCCCCCCCGAGTTGTTACTCTCCGCAGTGGTCTCGCCACTCTAAGGTTTCCTCATCGACCCGAGTTACCCGGGATCGACTCGCTCAGAGAGTCAACTGCTCAGCCTACTTGCTCGCCGGTTGAGATTCAAAGACTTGTCTTCGCTTCTTCGTCCGAATCATCATCCCAACATAGCCGGATCTTTTCGTGTTTGTCTTTTAAGCTTAGATCCCGTAGGCCGCTTATCGATGTCCTCGCATTTGGGAGTTAGAGTTATCGCTCCCGTCTTCGCAGCAAACTCATTAAAAACAACATGAGGGCTTTCCTCCACGCAAAGAGTCCGATAGTTGAATACTCGAAAGCTTTGCCGACCCGAGAGTATCCTAAGAAAACTCCCCGATCCGACTTGCTATCAAAAGTCTTCACCGATCTTTCCCATTATCATGGATAAAGCATAAACAACCAAAGATATGGAAATAAGATAAAGAAGGCTTCCCCAGCCTCCATAGTTCATATGGGTGTTCTCTTATGCCGCTTTGTCGCAGAGAGATCGGTTCCGAGTATAGCATGCAAAGGTCGCCGCTTCTCGCCGCACTTGGTCGGGAGTCCCGAGTCTCGCGAGTAGAGTTCTTGCCGCTTCTTTGAGTGTGCGATTCTTTCTTTCAAAGAACCCCGTTCGCCGAGGGGTGCGCGCAGCTGATGCCTCATGCTCAATTCCTTCGCTTGCGTAACTCCTCTACCATGGAATTAAAGAACTCAGCCTCCGTCGTAACGAATTTTGATGATCTTGGTGTTCTTCTCGACACCGAGCTTTTTCGTAAGCGTTGGTAACTCGTTTTGACGCCGACTTGTTGGGCAATGAATATGACCCATGTGTAGCGCGAGTAGTCATCGATGACCACTAAAGCATATTTCTCGCCTCTCGATCGTCACCGGAGAGACCGGACCGAACAAATCCATATGTAGTACCGAAGGATTCCATCAGCGGAAGGAGATGGAACAGGTGGATTTTGATTCCTTGTTTGCTTTCCTTCGCATACATGCTTCACACCGAGTGTCTTTGCCGAATACTTCATTCGCGCCCCTCTCTGCTAGAGTGTTCCTTGCTAGTTTGTTGAGCGTTTTGAAGTTGAGGCGGCCGAGTCTCCTATGCCAAAGCCATCCCGTACGGTTGTCGTTCTTCGCCAACGCACAAGCTTCGTGTCTCCACGAGTTCCGCCACCTACATATATATTCTTTTTACGCGAACCTCGATAACACCGTTTTCCCCCGGGATTTATCAATGACATCACGTAAACCAAGCAGTAAAAATCACTCTATTCGAGTTATCGCTGCACTGACTAACGTAGAGAAGATTATGTCAAGTCCTTCAACATATGATACTCTAGAACTCGGGGCGCCCAATGCCGAGTGCTCCATATCCTCTTGTATAGCCTTTGCATTGTCTCCAAACTCACTTCTGGGTCCTTCTTCACTATATAATTCTTCGCAGGTTCCTTTGGTAAGTCATATGTCTTGAGCATCCACCGTCCACATACCAAGGATCTTTGTGCACCCGCAAAACGTAATTATATTCAGTACCCTTTATTTTGTTTTTGGGTCCTAAGATGTTAGTTTTAGTGACCCAAATCTGCCTAACAACCCCCGGTGGTTTCGCATAGTTTCTTTCCACTTCGAGTCAACATACTTGACCACCGGATCGGTCAAAGCCGACTTCTAGCCGCTCGTGCGTTCGGGAGTCCGGATCTTCTTAGTCAGGCGGACTCCGACCTTTGCCTTTTGTGTGCTTTTTCTTCTTTTTCTCGACTCTTGGAACCTCTTCTCGACTATAGGATCATAGTAATATGACCCATATTGAGCCGGATGTGTCAACCGAGGTGGTCCATACCGACGCCCCACTTAACTCGCTAGTTCCCCCTCACCGAACCGGGGTGTCTGGCACCGATCTTCTCGGTCGAATACCGATGCGTAGGATGAGGTGCTTTCATCTTTTGTTTGTTCTTTGCCGAGGGGTTCGAATATTTGCATTGATTGTTTCTCCTCGAACAAACCTATCAAGAAGACGCACTTCGGGTGTACAGGGAAGGGCGCATGAGGAAGCTTCCCGGTCTTGAAACCAAGTCCTTCCTTACAACAGCTTGGGCTTGTTGCTTGCAAGCATAGCCTCCAACCTTTCTTTTCGCCCCCTATGTAACGCCGACCATCGGCTCTTCCGCATCATCACTTTTTTTTGTATGTCGTGCTTGGTCTCGAAGTCCTCGACAGCTTCGCTTCAAGAGACTCGCCAAAGATCTTTCTCGAGTCAAGTCATTGGGTCAAAACCGAAATTCGATCTTCTTGATGCCGAGACTTGGCCATCGAGAGTTCATCTCCCTCCCCGAGTCTCAACACAAGTCCTTCTGGCCGCAGCGGCCCGACTCTCCCGAGAAAGTCTCCCGATTTTCCACTTTCGTGGTATCCAATTCCCGAAGAGTCTTACCGAGCCGTGCACTCATTTGAATTTGTTCATCTAATAATTCTTCATAGGCGGTCGTGATGTCCAAATTCCCATCCGCACCCGAAACAATGGTCGTGTGTGCATTGTGAAGAGGAATTAAGCTGTTCATGAGAGTTTACCTCATCCTCTTCTCCCCGCCATTAGGCACTTTTCGCTTGTTCCTTCACCTTCACGCTCTAAGGCCATGAAAGCCGCTTCATCATCGATGAGTCCATGAAGGAGTCGACTTCTTCTCGAGTCGTCTCGAGATTTCGCCCGCAATATGGGATTGTCTCTTCTCGGGCGAATTTCTCTCTCCTCGCCTTACGTGCCGCGCGCTTCAAAGACTACCGAGCTCGTGACAATCATATTGATAGTGTCCCCGACTTTTGCAAGCTTGTAGCAAGTGATGACTCTTTCTTCTTCGCTTTTACTATCCTTTGATGGTGCCGAGTCATCCTTCTTTCTCGCATTCGTAAGATTGTGAGTCAGAGTGCATTTTGGAGTATAATCCGACTTACCTTTCGTGTCTCCTGCATGCTTTAGTCGGCTTTCTCGCGTCTCTCCTTCTCCTTCTCGATACTTCACAAGCCGAGCAACGCGTACTTCCGAGCGAGACTTCCTTCTTGTAGATCATCGAGTGAAGGTTCGGCCTTACTCGCTGTCTTGCTTGTCGCCGGAGATGCCGTGCCGACCGATGCTTTGAAGGCATGGTCAATTTTATTGCCGCCTTCATCTCTTTGCTTTCGTTGAGGTCCTGTCCGAACTCAAACTCTTCGCCCGAAGTTCTCAAAAGATATGGTCGTGAGAGACAACATCTAAATCGAATGTCGCAATAAGGTGGCAAAAGGTGTCCAAAGGTCCATCCCGAGCAAGGCCCTCAAGATTCTTGAGATTCATTTCTGCTTGCCGAATGTTATTCCCACCCTATTGATGGAATTCATCGATTCGTAACCGACGTTCGCATCTTCTATTTTGTCACCGTGCATGAGAGACAGACTTTCCAGCTTTTTGGAGTTCCAGGCACGCTTGTTAGCTTTTATTTTCTCGAGTTCCACGACCCGCAGCGCTAGAGCGTCCCCGCAGTTCCTTTGCCGCTTTGCATTCCCCGAACCCCCGCCAAGATAAGAATCACTAAGAGTGGTCAAGATGGGCATTTCCGGCGACTCGGCCTAAGTTGTGAAGCTTCTTCTTCGGGAGTGAAGAGACTTCGTCTTTTGGGGATCTTCTTCCCAGCCACCATTCCTCCTCCTTCACTGGGCCCGAGTCACGACACTATCGATCATGGGAACAATAGGTCCATCTTCAAGCACATTCGCCATACTATCATGGAGGGATGTCGATGTGCTTCCATTCTCGACTCCGCCATACTCCATAATTCTCTACCGAGAACACGGGTACCATTCTTATTCCCGACATATCGCCATATAAAAATAATGATATGAATGTAGAGTGATATGTAGTGAAAACGATTTTCCTGATCCGTTCAAGTGGACCAGCGCTTCAAGATAACAAGAGTCTTAAAGAACTCCCGCTTCCGATACCAATTGTTGGTCCCGAGTGTACTGGTCGTGTGTGGAGGGGGGGTGAATACACCTCGAATCCGATTTTCTCAACTTCAAACACGAATAGCCCCTGCTTCAGAAAGTGCCGCATCAAATAATTCAACGACTCAAATAGTTGTTCAATCGTGTGTGGCAAAGAGTCTAAACGACTCTACCGAGATCCGCTAGCCGACCGAGCCGAATCCGCATCAAACAGTAGAGTTCAAAGCGCGGAAAAGTGTAGTCCCTAATCGCCGAGTGAAAACCGCTTTATGCAAGTCTCGGCCAAAAGTGTAGATGCTTCAAGATGCCGAGACAGCCTGTATGATTTTAACGAAGATTTTTAGTATGAACAAGAAAATCAATGCAACAAGAATCGAAAGCAATAACAAGACACAAATTTTTAAAGCGGTTCTGATATCAATCGATCCTACGTCCACCGTCCCGAAAGTTCAGAGGCTATTTATTATACCGAGTTGGCCTCGCCGCCTTGTACACAGTGACAAAGCCGTGGCTTGGGGATTATACTGAGCAAGTCCCAGCTTACAAAGGCATCAAACTAAAGTGTTTGACAAACTTCTCCAACTATGAAGGAGTCCTTTTACAATAAGGATCGGGTTCAAATACGAACTCCTTCGCCTAAGCTATAAGTATATTCGGTTGAGCTTAGGGTGAGAGGGATAAGGAATGAGAATGTAGCTTCTAGATCGACGAACAACCAAATGAGCTTTAGTGTTCGTGGTATCGTCGATTTGGATACTAGAGGCTCTTCTAAAAGCTTTAGCTTGGTTCCCTATGAGCCGAGAAGGTAGTCTTTCACGGAGATAGATCTTCAAGTTCTTACTAAGACTTAGTGGTTTTCTCGGTTCTAGCTCGCTTTTAGTGCTTGTGTATGTTTTCGTCGTTTAAGCCTTGCGCGCTCTCTTCTCTTCTTGAAATGTCCCTCTATTTATGGAGCAGTAGATTGGAAAAGATCCGCTGAGACGATCTTCTCCTTTCTCTCTCTTTTAGTAGCAAACGGCTCTTTTCAAGTAGGTAACAAAGCGTGCTTTCCCTCCTTTTTAGGTAAAGGGTTGACTCAGCCTTTAGCAGGTGAGAAGACACGTGTGTTCTTGTCATTCATCGAGGCGGATAGAGTGGTTGAGACAAAGACAGACTTCAAGGCAAACCAAGCCGACTTCTCTTTCCTCGTATTTACAATGCCGATTGTTTATCAAAAGTATCTCGATGCTTCGTAAGACTGTTTACCAATGCCGAGTCCCGATCCCGTATCCAGCAGGTAGATAGCCGAGTAAAGCCCATCAAGATCAGCCTCGAGTTCAGCTGAACCGCTCCGCCGAGTCCCAGCCTTTCAACCGCTCCAAACTGTTTATTCTTTCAGATATCGCTTCCAAATCGAGTCCAGCTTCTACCGATTCTTCTACTTCGGTGTTAAGGCGTATAATCTACCAAGCGCCTTGATCGGGAGCAGAGTGCTCTACCGAGTCCGAAACCTCGTGAGACAAAAAATAACGATTACAATGGAACGGTTCACCAATCAGATAGTGGTTTTGGGATCTTCAAATCTTCTCAATATTCGTGAGCACTAAAGCCGCCGAAAGCAATGGTTCAAGATAGAAGATGGAATCATTTCCCACAAGTAAGACTATGCCGAGGATATAATCATCACCCAACACTTTCAAAAAACACGTAAAGTTTTGGGCTAAAAATGACAATTAAGGGGGGGTTTCAGAAAATCCCCCTTCAAAACGCTCCAACAAATTGCTAGAAACGCCTAAAGCAAGAGGACTCAGCCGAATGAAGTATTCGAAGAAAGACACTCGGGGCATGAAGCAAGGCTACCCCCGAAGGGAAAGCAAACAAGGAATCAAAATCGCTGGCCCTATGTCCTTCCACTTAAGGAATCCTTCAGCTGCTACGTATGGATTTGTTCTGCCCAGCCTCTCCGCGACGATCGAGGTAAGAAGTACGCACAGTGGTCATTGATGACTACCGCGCTACACATGGGCCATATTTTTCGCCAACAAGTCCGACGTCCAAACAGAGTTACCAAGGCTTCGAAAAGGTTCAGGGTCGAGAAGAACACCAAGATTATCAAAATACGTTTCTAACATGTAGGAACCGAGTTCCTTAATTTCATGGTGGAGGAGTTCTGTAAAGCAGTAGGAATAGAGTATGAGACGCTCCGCCGCGCGCACGCCTCAACAAAATGGGGTTGCCGAAAGGAAGAATCGCACACTTCAAAGAAGCAAAGAAGAACCCCGCTCGTAGCACTCGTGACTCCCAACCAAATTATGGGCGTAAGCTACCGACACGCATGTTACACTCGAACCGTTCTCACCGACAAAGCAAAGATAAGAAGACAAACTTTATGAACTATGGGAACGGGTAGGAAGCCTTCTCATCTTATTTCCATATTTTGGGTGTTCGTGCTTTATTCACAATAATGGGAAAGATCGCCTAAAGACTTTTGATAGAAAGTCGATCGTGGA
Source organism: Lavandula angustifolia (assembly GCA_028984105.1). Classification (NCBI taxonomy): domain Eukaryota; kingdom Viridiplantae; phylum Streptophyta; class Magnoliopsida; order Lamiales; family Lamiaceae; genus Lavandula; species Lavandula angustifolia. Next base: position 2,256 of record JAPVEC010000298.1, on the reverse strand, counting down.
GTGTTTTTAGATACTCCTGCCAAGCAAAGCCTTCGTGAGTCTTTAACTATCTGAACTTTGCATGGAGGAAAGCCCTCATGTTGTTTTTAATGAGTTTGCTATCAAGGCATGTGGAGCGTAAAACTTCAACTCCGAATTCGAGGACACGCAGGGAACCTACATGATCTCGAGCTTAAAAGATAAAGTTGAAAAGATCCACCGTGTTGGGATGATGATTCTGTATGAGGAAATCGAAGACAAGTCTATCAATCTCAACCAAATAGCAGAGAAGTAGCTAAACAGATCGACTTCCGCAACGTAGTCAATCCTGTGTAATCCGTGTCGATGAAGAAACCCCAAGCTGGTAATCAGACCTCTACTAAGAATAATAATTCGGGGAACTAATGATGTTCCCGAAGCAAATGCCTCTCAACTCGCGACTCAAGAGATCACACTCTTGTAATCAACCGCTTCAATCTCGTAATAGTACAACCGAATGCCTAACTCACCTACTATCTCGTGTTGAACAAATTTCGTATGAAGAGTTGAAAATACGTAGATCGTGGCCGGATGCTCACAATTTCCGACTTAACTATGGAGATCCTTCAGCAAGCGTGAAAGACAAGATCCGCGATTCTCGTCTGTGGAGAAAGCGCCTTATATTCCCGGCTCTTCGCCTTCATCAAGAACCTCGCCGCTGAGGACGCACCGAAAGATGCCGATCGGATCATAGCCATGCAGAGGAGGTGAACCGCCATGAGAAACGGTTCGGGAGCTTGTCTGATGCACCCTACATCAACATGTGATCTAACTAAATGGATCTTCAAGAACAAGCCGTGATGAAAACAACGCTATAGTAAGGAACAAAGCAAGACTCACGGCGAAAAGGCTACCGCTGAGTCGAAGCGGATAGATTTCGATGAAACTTTCGCCTCGGGCTAAGATCGGAGGCAATCGTACTATTCCTTAGCCTACGCAACACATCAAAGATTCGTGAGTATATCAAATGGATGTGAAGTCTCGCTTACCGAACTCCATGACCGAAAGATGAAGTCTACGTGGAATAACCTCCTGGCCAAATAGGACATCAAGTTTATGCACTCGTAAAGTGCTCAGATGTGGTTAAAACAAGCACCCATGGCTTGGTACAATACCCTATCTCGAGTTTCTTCTTCGTAAAGGTTTTCGAAGGGCACAGCCGACCGCACATTATTCAACATTCGACTAGAAGACGACCTATTACTTGGGTAGATCTACGTAGATTTACATCATCTTCGCCTCGAAGAATGTCATCACGTGTCGCCAGCTCGAAAGAATGATGAAGGATAAGTTCGAGATGTCATTTGACTGGAAGAGACGAACTATTTCCTGGCCAAGTCAAACAACTGAGAAGGGGACGTTCATCAATCAAGGCAAATACACTCGAGACCCTCATCAAGAGATTCTGGCTCCATATCCCAAGAAAACCAATCAAGATCCCGATGAACACGAATATGAAGATCGATCTTGATAAAGAGGGAGTATCGTGAGATCAAACTGAATTTCGTGCTATAATTTGCTCTCTATTATACTTAATAGCTACTCGTCCCGACATAACTTATGTCAGAGCTGTCACAAGACGATTTCGTGGCTAACCCAAAGCAGGAGTCACAATGACTCAAGAAAGAAGATTCTCCGCTATCTCGTAGGAACACCGATACGGGTTTATGGTATCCAAATAATGATATTATAGAACTAACCGGTTATTCTCGATGGCCGACTATAGCAGATGTAGAATCGACCAAAAGTCAACTTCTCGAACGTGTCGGGCCTCCTGGGCAGCATGCCGATCTCATGGCGCTCTCAAAGAAATGGGCATTCGCAGCGACGCCAACTACCGAAGCCGAATACATGGCAGCCGGAAGTTGCCGCGCCCAAATCCTTGCGTCGAGACAAGAATGACGCGACTATAACGCCTATCTTAATGAAGCGCCGATCTTCTCGCGACAAAGCATTCGCACAAGCTTACCGCAACTCACTGTATCCCGTGACTCGCATACGAGATGCAAGCACGTGGACATCGACACCACTTCATTCGTGACCATGTCGAAAGAAGGATATCAGATGGAAAAGATCCATACCGACTCATCAAAGGGCCGACATACCGACTCAAGCCCTCAAGCCGAAGCTGGGATTCGCAGAACTTTTAGTAGAGCTAGATCTGGCTGGACCCTAATCGACTCCAAATAAGAAGAGGATTCAGGAGAGGAGCATTCAAGAAGGGGAATGTTCACTCGA